>CAAKHD010013325.1:192296-220391 GCA_901007705.1 Fistularia tabacaria | reverse complement strand
AAAGCGCTTGCACCCCGGAGGCAAGAGAGTTTTTTTGTAGGGGGGAGCATCATTTATGAAAGTGAGATAAGGGAGAAAAAATTTTAAAAATATATATATATATATATATATACATATATATATATATATATATATATATATATATATATATATATATATATATATATATATATATATATATATATATATATATATATATATATATATATATATATATAATTGTGAATTTAAATTGAAGACATTAAATCTTAACGTGTACTTTGAAACATAATTATGCCCCCCTCCCCCTTTTTTAATTCCAGTAGAATTCCTGCAACTTGCACAATGAAAAAGGCGTTATTTACCTATTACTCAATCAATCTAACTAATCTGTATATGATGTTATGTATGTTTCTCAAAAATATGCTATTTAAAAAAAGTAATTAAGGGATGATGCTCATTTTATGTGTTTGACATTTTACAACCTTGCAAACTAGTTTACATGAGTGTGTTATGATATAGTAATTAATTATGAAAAGTGATGCCATTCACTTCATTGGTACAAGCACAAGGTTAGAGTGAAGAAAAAGTATATTCAGGGAATTAAAAATATTATTTGTAAGTAATTTTTCACTTCAATGCGTTCCATTATAATTTTATAATTATCAAGGTGTATACCTGCCGCTTCAAATGAAGTGCGGCACAATTAACTTTTCTCACATCGCTAAAGAGCAGACTTATGCTAGCTGATCGTTGCATCCACTGAGGCTGTGAAATAAAACGTTAAAGTGAATTTCCTGCAAGTTCGGGTCACATATGCTATAAATTATTCAGGAGGACCTGAAGTATAGGAAAAGAATATGGTGCATTCAAATTCAAGACCTGCCTCCTGCTCATTTTGTTGATAACACCATGAGGCTTTTAATGACTCCCTCACTCTCCCAGACTCTGAAGGAGCTTAAAACATTGTTTTGGCTTTTCACGACGTAGCCAGACCCAGCTGATCAGAGGTCATTGCACCATTTAATCGTCTCTTGCCTCCGATGCTCCGCCCAGCGCCTCTCCTCCTCCCTGCCAAATGATAACTGACCCCTCCGCCCTCCAATACCTCAGCTGCTCTCCGATCTCTTACATCATTAAAACAAAGTTCCGTCAGAGTTCACTCTCCTGATCATCGAGGGGAGTTCCCAGTTTATAGATTTTAATCTGGACTCCACAGCTTTAAAACGTGGGCCCGTTAAAAATATTGATTTATTTATTTACTTTGCTTATTTTTATCTCAAGGACGCGATAATGTCTGGAACCTCTCATGAATCTGTTTATGGTTTGCATCACCAGTTCCTGACCTCTAATATGTTCAACAGCTGAGGAGTTCAAAAGAAACCCTGCACGTCACTAATCTGCTGCCGTTAAATGTATCAGAATGATATCTTATCAGAGGCAAAATAAGAAGAAAGATGTTGGACGTTGTCTTGGTTGTGATTTAGTCATGACAAGGGTATTAAAAGTCACGTCTCAGCGGGAAAACTGTGGATTTCCCTGGAACTTCCTGATGAGTTTGAATGCCTCTGTTTCCAAACGTGCTCATGAATATGTTCCTGTGCCTAGAGATGGTTTGTAGGGAAAAAAAAAGTGATGAGCAATTTATTTTTCAACATAAAGATGTTTATTACCTATGACTGCAGCCTTTGATAAGTCTGTTCTCTAATCTATAGTAAGTAATTCTAATAATGTTTCTAATTTTTATTATGAGTATAATAATGATAATAATGTAAATGTATGACAATATTAATAACACTAATGCTTATTATGACGATTATTATAATTATTACATTGTGAGATAGTAATAATAGTGATGATAACAATATCCACTATTATTGCTCTTATTATCATCAGCATTTTGTTATGATAACAATGACAATAATTGTTATTGTTGATGTTATTGGATTTACAATAACAATAATAATAATAATAATCATCATTATCATCATTATCATCATCATCATCATAATCACCATTATTATTATAAGTAATATTATTGTGGTTGCTATAAAACCCCATCTCCACTCGTGTCTCTGTCTACACCCCAGTCCAAGCGTCTTATCTGCAGTAATATGGAATAGGCCCGGAGGTCGTGTCTATCGCTGGTACCGTATCTCCGTGCACCTCAACTGCCCTGTTCTTAAATTCTTCTGAGATGGAACCAGCCTCTTTTCCACCTCCGTCTCTATATATGCCCTGCGATTATCTCCCGACTGGTCCAGGGTGAATGCCCCCTCTTGCCAAATGACTCCAGCACCCCCTCGATTCTGAATGAATGAAAGAGTGAATGGGACTCGGGGGAATATGCTCCCCTGTAAGTCTGATGATGTTCAGCACTAAGCCACAAGGGAACAGAAAAGAGTCGGTCCTTTCGAAATCGACAGGAATCTCTTCGCTGTAATGGGATTTGCTACCGATGACACCAGGAGTTTGGCAGAAGAGGATGAAGAAGAAGATGAAGGATTGAGGCCACCCGTTTCTTGTATTCAATGTTGAGCATAAAAGAGTCTTGGCAATGAGTGGTTCCCTGTATAAAAGGGTTGCTGTGGATGCTCTCATGGATATCACAGTTTTTCAAACCCGTAAAATACAAATTAAAGCAGATGACTTTCAGAAAAAGGAAACATCCCAAAAGTGGAGGTGTTCAACCTCAGACGATTGGCTGTAAAACAGAGTCACTGTTCTATCGTTTTTTGCTCAGATGTCTTTCTTTTGTTCCCTTCTCACCTGCAGAGCCAGCAGCTTCTCACTGGGCTTGATGTGTCTCTGGATTTCACACGCCACAGGCTGGATGACCTTAATGCCATCCTCATAGAACACGTAAAACATGTTCCCGATGCCGAGGCCTGGAGAAGAAAAATGAATAAATATACAGATTAATAAATTGATAAATATATGATCGATTGGAAGAATTAACCCATGCGTTGATAATATTAACCAAATCAATAAAGGAGCTAATCATTTTTTTTATTCAGACATGGATAAATGGTTGGATGAATGACTGAAAAACTGAATGAATGAATGAATGAATGCATGAATCCCCACATAAACAAATAAATAAATAAATGATAAATAACTAAATAAATGCATGAATGAATGAATACGTATACACAAATAAATAAATACATTAATATATATAAATAAATAAATCTAAAAATGAACCGTCATATGATTTATTTAATCAATAGATTAATAAAAAAACACATGTTGACTCAGCTGAAATTGTCTCGGCACATACGTTAGCGGCAAAATAAAATGACTAGTCAATTCCTTTTCATTGTAGTGCAAGAAAAACAAAAAAAACAAATGCCAAGGGCATGATACATACCTTCCTCCCGCCAAAGAATGTTTGCCACTGTGAAAGAGAGAGGCGTTGTGTTGAAAATAAAGGCAACAATCAATAGTGTGTCTTTCTGAGTGCTAACACCTCAACACTTTTGTTGACGCAATTCGGCATGCAGAGCATGCAAAAGTTTTATGGAAACCATTTCCTTTATGTGCGGTCCAACAAATAATCGATACGGGGCTCTGCTTGGAAATTATTTGATCCCGAACACCAGGAAATGTGGTCGTCAGCAAATACCATAAATTCCATTTCGGAAAGAACAGTTCTAAGAAGTGTCCAGCTCAAATTCCATTGCACCAACTCCCCCTCCAGGAACTTTTTAGTTTTGCATTACCACAAGTACTAGGGACAGGTGGGGCGCAAGCGTCCCCCACGTGTATCTTAAGCACCACACTCAAAAACATACCACCGGGAAGGAGAAGTTGCCACTCTCCCTACACTTCTTCGCCTTGTGAAAAACCCTGCCGTTAGCTAACTCTGTGCTTATTTGGGCCAAAATGTTTACAGAAACTACTCTGAGGCGTGGCAGGCCAGAAGTGCTTGGATCTCTTTACTGCTCCATTTCTCGCTGGTTCTGTCCATTTTTTCGCAACAAAACACCTGACAGTTACCAATAGTTTTTAAAGATAGTACTCAGCAGTCCCCAAGAACTATGGGTGTGGCTTATGAGTCCAACCAATAATATGAGGATCATAAAAGCCTTGCCTCAGAGTAGGAGCTAAGATCGGAAGATAGGAACTGAAGCGCCTGGTTCCTGGCTCCTCTGCTGACCCAATGCAACTAGAAATATTCCAAGTCCTGAAAAGGTTCCAGGAAGTGCAAAAACTTCCTACAGTGCAAAAAGAGGGATGGTTAGGGATGAGGGTACTTCAGGCTATGGTCATTTTGGTGGGATTTTCATTTCTCTACAGTTACTCCCCACCCTTCCACCCTCTGCCCTAACACACCACCGACCTGTTAATTAGCCTAACACCATGGACGTTAGCATGAAACTACAGCCCCTTTGAGCACTTGAGAAGCATTGGTATGTAAATACGCCGTGTTACATTGAATCACTGAAGTTCGGAAAGATGACTCAGTATCTTGTGCCCACGAGATAATAAGATGTTTGAACTTTTAATGAACCAGCAAAACAAAATGCCGAGGTTAAAGGTTGTAGACGAATACCTCGATAGGAACGCCTGAGGCCATTTCAAAGCTACTTTCCATGCAAATATGTGAGTGAATCCCACAACGCTATTTAACGGTGACCTTCTATCTCATTGTTCGTTATCCCCCCAACCCCCCAAGTCTTTCCTTCTTTTTCCATTCCATCTCCCATTTTCAGGCATTTTTAGCCCACGGACCAATCTCCAGCCCAATTCACATCCGATTGTAATCTCCCCTCTATTGCAATGTTCATTCCCTCAGCGTCCCGCTCGGGGAAGAACAGATAGTCAGAGAGGAAAGGGGGGATGGGTAAGGATGCCGGAGGGAGGGCAAAGACAACTAGACGCATCTGTGCCGTTTGTCAGCCTTAATCTTTCAAAAGTGCTTTGTCAAGTGTTTCCCCCCCGGCTGCGGTCTGGCATACCTTGTAGCTCATTAAAAAAAGTTTGGCGACGAAAGAAGTGCTCTGTAGACTTTGAGGAAAAGCATGAAAAAAAGAACGATACAATTTAAGATGTGTCGCGGAAAAAACTAAGGAAAAAAAATAAAAAAGCAGGAAAATGACAGAGAGGAGTCGAAATGAGACAGGGCACGCCCCGCTCTTCTCCAACAGCCCGTCGGAGATGCTATTCATCACTTGGCGTGAAGACGGCGACCGTTGGGCGTTGACAAGGAGCCCATACATCAACTTCATCATCCATAGAGCAAAACAAGCCGCCGCCACCGCAGGCAGGGTCTTCACTGCTTCTGCCATAATGACTATGTTTCCAGTGGCCAGAATCGCTGGGAACATTGTGCTCTCTAGCCACCCCCCGATCCCGTTGCTCGCGCCGTCGGGGTCATACAAATATAATTTGTTTACAAAAGCGCGCTGCTGAGACGGCGGCGCTGCTCAGCCTGTGGCCACCGAAGTGGCAGCGGAAGTCGATGCATGCATAATATAGGAAGATTAATTGGGTCAAGGCAAATGCAAATGCGATGTACATCTCTGCATCTCCGGGGTCAGGTGGGGGCCTTTTCGCAGTAACTTGCAAGATTTATTCCTTATGGTGGGGGCTTAGTGGCCTCCAGTAGTAGTAGGAAGGCAGTGCTAAGTAAGGTGCGAACAAACTTTTCTTCCCCTTTTAGATCCCTCCATCCCTGGATGGGGTTGAGGCACGTTTATTAATAAAATGTTTATTTGCCACATGTGCACTGATAGGCCGAACTGACCCGCCCATGCCCATGCCCATGCCCATGCCCATGCCCATGCCCCAATTCACATGTATGTGGCACAAGTCGCACATCCATGTATTTGTGTCAGTACATACATATAATATCATAAGTTCATTCATTATCTACTGCTAGCCCTGCACTCAGGAATGACTAGCAGCAATTTTTCCAATTTATTAGCGTTAACTACTGCGCCACCGTGCCGCCAAATGATGTAAAGGTAATTTAAAAAAACACATTTACACAACTTGTAGAGTCAATCAACTTGTTGATTGCTGGTAACCAAAATGGTGACCCGGCCACCTTTGTGCTGCGACCCCTCACGACAATCAGAACCACAAACAAAGAAAATCTTCCCGTTTTCCGTTGCCTGTCAGCTCGTCGTTCACCTGCTCCACTTCAAAACACGCACGGCCTCACAGAAAAGCACATGGTCAGAAAAGAACATATGAGACCTTGCAACTTTGCGTCAGATGGGGCAAGTGTGATCTTTTAACATGATATTCCCGAACAAAAGATGACAGTGAGTCAAAAACCTTGCATGTGAGACACCAAAGCCCTGGATAAACAAGAATGTAAGGGTATTATTCATTGCTGTTGGATATTAATAGCTTATCATGAGTTAATAAACAATGATTTTAAGAACAAAACTTGAATTTAATTCAAACTAATTCTGGAAGTAGAGACCAAACAGCCTGGTCAGGAAATCAGTGCGTGTGATGACTTGTGTGTCGTCAGCGTAGAAAATTAGCCCAGCAAGCATGACACGGCATCACTAATCTGACTGCTTCGTATTTTATGTCAGGAAATGTAAATAAGCAAGAACAAACAATCTTGCTACTTAACAGGGGATTTTTTTTCTTTAATTTTTAAAATTTTTTAAAAAAGTTGAAAATTTAAAAATTATTCATTTTTATCATGATCGAATGTTTAAGGATAAATAAATCTGCAACTGTGATGTAGGTAATTGCTATTGTTTTCCTTTTGTGACTGCCATAAAACAAAACGGGTATTTATTTGTGTTTGTATATTTCTATATCATTATTTTTTTCTCAATTCATTTATTTGTTTTTATTTTTGATTCCTGTTGAGTTCAGGATCACTTCTGAAATGATGGATATACTGAAATAAAATTGAAGAATATTTGAAATCCATTTACTTTCTCGAACTGCCTGCCTTCTTTCGTCTTCTTTTATCATGATTTTGAACATAATCAATAGACGAGAACAGGGAAGGATATTGTACCATGGCTGCAGGCACTAAGAATGCAAGTCGTGAAAAATAAATAAATAAATGAAATAAAATTTATGAATAAAATAAATCAAATTCAATATCTATCGATACGTTGACCCCAGTGCATTATGCTAATTATAGGTCAGGGCCTTTTAATATTTCTTCGGTGAGGCTACTCTGCTGAAATCAAAGCTTTCAGAGAACTATCATGCGCAGCCGCTCACAACAGGAAGTAGCTTATTGGTAGCAATGCCACTACATCTTCCAGATACACAGCCTGGATTTTGGACAACCTGAACGGGAAGTAAATGGCCGTAACATATGCAGTCAAATAGAGGGGAAGAAACATGCATAAGTAACGGGAGTGACAGAGGTAGACTTAGAGGCCGGGGGCTGTTGGGGATTGAAGGCTGCATCATCTTTTTAAGAGGAAAAGGTATTCAAGGAGACTTTACTCCTTAGAGGGAGTGATCCCCCAGAGTTTCGGTGAGAAAAAACAAAAAAGCAAACCAAAAAAACACTACATGTTGCTCGGAGGGGCTTGAAACATTTGGGGCTGAATAACTACAGACAGAGAAATGGAGGGATAAATATCCATGCGTGGAGGGAATGCTGAACACACACACGCACCAACACTAGTTGTTATTCTTTCAGCAAATTGGTACAGGCTTTTCCCTGCTCTTCTGTGGTTGTGCTGACTGATACGCATCATGTTAATAATCCATTAATTATATCTTATAATCAACCCCTGCTGAATTCAAATGTCATTGTCATGCTTCGTGCAGTGGAGACTTTTGTCAGACTGTGTAATCGCATCGTTCAGGAGCGTGATTTTACTGGATTTAAAATAATAAACAAATACAAAATGAATAACAATTCCAATGACAGCAACTCAAAAGGAGGGTTATTACACAGTAATGGGAAAAGAAAAGTAAAAACAAATGACACGTGTATCTTAAAAAGTGTATTTCTTATATGTAGTTGTTTATATTTCTATCTGTGGTAATACTAAAACTGAAAAGTCACAATTCATTTCAGGTCGAAAGATATCAAATTCGTTTTTTTTTTCATTGCTGTTTTTTTGGGTTGACTCTATGTTATGTTACAGAGCCATAAGTTAAGATGTCTTATTATTACTATTATTTTCATGATTGTCATGATTATTATTATTCCCAATCCTCAGGATGAAATCACTGTGAAAAATCATTTTAAGATGTAAAAATTAAAAACATTGGAAAAATGAAAAGAAAATCATTAAAAAAAAACATGAATATTGAACAAATCCCCAAGCCTGTGACCATTCCTTTCTGTGCAAGCATATCAGTCACACAGCTTGTTCGCTCCCACCCTGATTAAGATCGTCACAGCTCATCCTGAGCACTATTCATAAGCAAAGCCGCAACCGTGGGTTTAAAGGCTTTCCAATGGATTCAGAATACTCATTTTCGAAAAGCCATCTGCATGTAACCAGGGGCCACGGGCATCGGGAGCCGGCGTGGCCGCCTGCTTGGAGCCCCCCTGCTTGGTCCAACACTTTGATTAGAGCCTCGTTTCTGGATCCGGAAAATATCAACCCGTCCATTTTTTTAATTGGGGTAAGAGAAACTTTGCTCTGGCTCCCGGAATTGCCAGAACAACATGATGACGTTCTGCTTGCGCTCGACACATCGTCAACTATTGCGCGATCGGTGAGACATTTGAAGTGGGTGTGGAAGGTTGTATCCCGCCCCTTTCCTCACATTCATCCAGGACCACCTGCCGTCGTCGCTGCATTGTTGCAGTTTCATATTTTCCCAACGTTGAGCGCGCGTGACGTGTGCGGCAGTGGGTGGGGCCAACAAGGACTTCCCAGGAGTTCTGCATATGAGCTTCAAGTGAAACGCACACGTTCCGGCCCTCTCATGGTAGATATACTGGTTTTTATGGCGGGCATAATTACAGGAAATTTACGTTTATTTTCATATGAAACCGGCCGTTGGTAATCTGGGAGGGAGGTGAGGGTGTTCCGGATCAAGCTTCTCCATCTAATAATGGTCAAACTGTCGCAAGGAAGAAAAACAGTCCATTGCAGTTTCCATTAAGAAATGAAAGAGCAACACGTGGCAGGCTTTAGAAGATCAGAAGCTGTTCGGAGATGAGATGGGTCTATTTGATACCCATCTCATCTCCTAACACCTGTCACTTCTTCATTCTCCTCCGGCTTGTCCGGCGGCCATCCATTGTCTTGAAACTTCTGTCCGTCTCAATCTTTTCCTATCTTTCAAACTTCTCCTTCTAGTGTCTTTAAAAACATAGTAGCCCCAGCCCCCAATTTGAAATGATTTGACTGTCTTGATTGACGGTCTTTGACTCCATGCTGGTTACGTCTGAATTGTTTGATTGTTGACATGCTTGTTGTTATTACCAATTAAGGACTTACCCAGTAATTAGATTCATTTCATTCTAAACAACTGATTTGATTCCACTCACTCTACAGTTTTTTATTCATTTTATTTTATACTTATATATGCTATGGACTTTTACAGTATATAATGACAAATATATGATATTCAATAATGTACTATATATATATATATATATATATATATATATATATATATATATATATATTTACATGTAATTATTATTATGACTACTACAATCCAGTCAATATAATAAAGCAGTATAATAATAATAGAAACATTGCAAAATACTACATATACTATACTATGTATATATATATATATATAGAGAGAGAGAGATGGATAGATAGATAGATAGATAGATAGATAGATAGATAGATAGATAGATAGATAGATAGATAGATAGATAGATAGATAGATAGATAGATAGATAGATAGATAGATAGATAGATAGATATAGATATAGATATAGATATACACACACAAGCACACAGACACGCATAAATCTATAGATATATGCGTGTTTTATGATGAGAGAGATAGTTATTATTATTCATAGATGTGGTAGTACTGTCTTTACTCTTAGCAGTTGGCAAGCAATGACTTCGGACAGTGTAGAGATTGTCTGCGGAAAGTCACTTCTGGCGGTATTTCTTTGCTCAAAGAACAAAACAAAGTTAAACAAAAGAAGAATATTTTTAACTATCTTTGACTATTGTCTTCTCTCATGTTGCTTTGCTGGCATACATTACACGCTAAAAATCCACATTTTCAGAAATGTCTGTTAAGTGTTGCATTTTACCTGCAATCATCAAGGCCAAACCCACTTAACCCGCTCACATCATGACATCCTCCCACTCCAGAAAAGTTACTGCAGCTACGCCATATCAATGCTAGATTCTTGGCCGCCATGCGGCCTTTGAATGTGTTTACAGACAAGCTTACTTCCTGGATGCGTACTGCGTGCATCTCCCGGGAGCGTCAGCCATTGATGCTAGCACGATGAGTGCTGAGTGGCGTTTGCTAACACGCCGTCTCTCTGTTTAGCTGCCAACGTGGTTCTATTGAACCTTGTACGCTGTCAATTAGCATAACCTCCCCTGACGGCGTTGGTTTTCAAAAACACTTCTTCGGCGGGCTCGGGTGGTGCTTGTTTTAAACTACAAGCAAGGTCCCTGTGACAAGGAGCCAGGAAAGGTGCTTAATGCGGCAAAATAACAAAGCTGGGGGAGACAGAAGCAACAAAAGCCCCGCCGATCTTCCGACACGGCACAAATAATTGGCACGTCATGAAGGGCAGATATATTTGCCGGTTTGGAGGCGGACTGTCAGAGATGGATGGCTCGCTGCCAGCCAGTGACAGACTGTTAAAAAGAGATCTCAGAATAGTGACTGCTGAGGTTTTTACCCAAACAACAGAGCAGCAGATTAAATCCAGGGGGGAAGGAGGGGTGAATAAAGGAAAATTTTCAGCGATGGAGGAGGAAGAAAAGAGGTTCTGACCTTCGGTCTCCTCTGAGCTGGATTCATTTGAGGATGATCATTCGTGGTGCCCTCATCAAATCATGTATTTCAGCTCATCTCCTTTTTGATATCAGACTCGGCCCTTTGAAAACAGGCATAGTTAGCGATCCGCTGCTCTCTTATTCAACTGTGAGAATGAGGAGCCGGAGGCAGGTCATAAACAAAATGGTTTCATGGAATGAGATCATTAACTCCCGCCGTGTCCGATTTCTAAAACAATTCCAAACCTAAACAGCGAGCGCACACCGGAAAAAACGGTTGCATTAGCCCATCATCACGCCTGCATTGAGACCTGTACAGGATGGGATGTAGATGAGTAGCAGCCTTGATTTGGCTGCATTACGGTCTCGGGCCCAACTAATAATTCGCTCAGTGTAGCTGGGTAATTTTTGTTTTTGTCAAAATATTCTTTGCATTTGTTTTTTTGTGAATATTCTCAAGTTCTGTTCGATACATATAGTTGTTTTTTTTCTTTCTTCTTTCTTCTTCTGTGCCTCAAGAATGCTTCAGCTCCATTTTCGTTCTTTTTTATTTTGTATGTGAAAATTGTTCCACACACCAATTGAAGCCTGAGGGACAATGATTAGTGCCAGACACACCGTACACACAAACGCTGGGGCCGCACTTTTCCGGCAGAGCTGGACAGCGAGTGAAGTGGTCGGGGAGACTTTACGTGTGTGTGCCGCCGTGCTTGTCCAACTCATTGTGCTCCTCTGACTGTTTCACAGCCAGACAGCGAGTGAAGCAAGCTGGATGGGTGTAAAATAAATAAATATGCAGAACCTGATCAACTTTGACTTTGTTCCTGCTTGGTGTTCACCATCTTGAGCCTGCTACATCAGGACAAGGGGATGTCAGAAACGTCCTGTCCGAGCTCGGCAGAGAGGTGCACATATGCAAAGGGGGATGGTCCTGACGTTCATTCATTCATCATATACAACACTTATCCTAGACTCATGGTTGGAGCCTATCACAGCTGTCACAGGCCAGGTTCACTCCGGACACGTCGACAGTCAATAGTAAGGCCAAGTATAGAGACAAACAACTATTCGCCCTCTCCTTCACAGGTCTCGGGCATTTGGGGTCTTCAATGAACCTACTGTATGTTTTGGGACTGTGGGAGGAACTGAAGAACCAAGAGGAGGCACGAGGAGAACATGCAAACTCTGTCGGAAATGAACCAGGCACCGTTTCGCTGTGACGTGGAACCATTCTTCTCCCCACACAGACACAAATTAGCATAATGGAAAATGTCCGAAAACAAGAGCTGCTTTTAGATTGTGGAATCAAATTCTACGAATACTGCTCATTGTCATTGTCACACATCTCATAGTCTGCATAACCCAACCAGGACACCTACTATGTTTATATTTCACATTGATAACACTGGACCAAAAAAAAAATAGACATATAAAAAATATATCATGGCTAAAAAATAATTTCAATACATTCATTTGTTTTAAACAGAATAGAATTGACTAGAATACAATGCGCCTTTACTTGTTCCACAGTGGGGAAATTTCAAGTCTTGTCAGTAATGCAGACTTTGAAGCCTCACACATGTGCATATATATATATATATATATATATATATATGTATGTGTGTGTGAAGCTTGTGTGTGAGGCTATATTACTCACTTACTCACTCCAAAGTCCTCTCAGGAGGGGATATCAGCATTAGAAAAAAAAAGTTTTTTTAAATTCGGAGTCAGTTACAAAAGGGTTGGAAATGTGGTGTATCTTAAAAGAATTATAATTCAATACTTACACTTGTTGAACTCGTCTGCGGACACTTTGATGAATAGAAGTAATAATGTAGTTGTCTGAAAACTACGAATAATTTCTTGGGCTGAAGTCCTGAAGTGTCGCAGTGGGATTTTGGGCTTTGTGACGTGAAATGATGTCACAGGGGTGGATCTGTAATGACACCACCCCTGAGGGTTTTATTTAATTTAAATATTTTTTTTTCCGAGTGGAATTTGTTTTACCACCATAGAGGTAAAAAAAAGACGACAATAGTCAGAGTGAGGCGAGGGGAGGATGTTGCGAGCTCTCCAAGACAATGGCAATTCAAAATTGATTTGAAATTAGAAATGGAAACTTCCAGCCCAGTTTAGTTAAGTCCAATGGTAAGACTAGATACATGGATAGAATCAAATCAAATAAAATAAATAAAATGATATAAGCTAGTCAACACATAAACAAAAAAAAAAAAAAATATATATATATATATATTCGAGATTCAAAGTGTTTCTTGCCATGTGCAGTGTTGAAACTTGTTTCCCTGTCGAATTAAAATTTTTACTTTGCTGTCCATAGTGCATTTAAATATGTAAGTATATAAGTATATATGGCAATACACACATATATACTGTATACATATTTGTGTGTGGATATGTGTGTGTGTATATATATATATGTGTGTTTGTGTGTGTGTGTGTGTGTGTATATGTATATATATGTATGTGTGTGTATATATATATATATAAAACATAACAAATTATATGCAATAATAACATGTTATTTCATTTCTGTGTCCAAACTAAAGACTAGAACCAAGTTTCTATCAGAAAAACATGGTCAAGCAGATGTTTTGTGTTAGTTTTTGTTTCTTTTAACTAACAATGGATTGGAAAGAGACACAAAGCTCAGGACAACGTCTCCACTAAGCACGTCAAAGTTGCCATCTCCAATTCAGACGGTCTTGCGCTCAAGATTTTTAGATGCAGTTGCTACCTGACCTTGACTTTGTAGTTGACAAATGATCTTTGAGAGGGCTGCTCTGATGTTGCACCAGATATCCCAGTTCTAACACGATAAGCATCTTACCATCTTACTGTATGGCTCAGACTTGTGGACACTGAATACTACATGTGTACATGACATGTGAATGACAAAGTGAATGGTTGGATGTCCTTATATGTCTGCAGACCCAGGATGAATGCCACTATCCACCCAATGACAGCTGGGATAGACTGTGACATCCTCCTTTCTATTTGCATGCATACTCATGCACCAGCTAAGTTAACAATCATTTATTACATTTGCGAGTGCATAAATGTGTGTGACTGTGTGTGTGTGTTAGAGGGAGGAGAGGATGTCAAATGTTAGGATGTAAAATAACCATACTCAATAATTCAATCGGTCAAAAATGGATCAGCCAGCAAGGCCGGAAAGTGGCGTGTGGCCGTCTCTGCAGTGGTTTCGACATCCAAGAACATAAATAAAACAAAACAAAAAAAATAAAAATAAAAAAACAACAACAGCATGTCTTTCCAAGAAAGTAATGACTCGGGCCTTTTGTTTTGATTTGTTCCAGCACACTCACAATACCTCACAGGAGGTATTGTTGTCAATCATTATTGTCTGCAGCGGTTCATCTTGTCTTGGCGACAAGTGGCAGCCAAGCAGAGGAGCATCATCCTAACGCGACGAGAAAAAAACGACAACTTGTATATGCAAACATTTATCCTAGTTTTTGTTTTTTTTTAAATTACATTCTTTCCACTCCTGGATTGCTGTTTGATCACAAGAAAAGAATCCACTGTCCATCTTGAACCTGCAACAATTAGCCATTAGCTGATCAGGGAGCTTAATCTGTCCGTTCATTATTTGTAGCTCTGGTATTTTTTGCATTAGAGATAAAGATAGTCATAAAAACACATATCATTATATGAATATCTATATCTCTTGATAGATAGATAGATAGATAGATAGATAGATAGATAGATAGATAGATAGATAGATAGATAGATAGATAGATAGATAGATAGATAGATAGATAGATAGATAGATAGATAGATAGATAGATAGATAGATAGATAGATGAAAAAAGAATAATAAATTGTGTTCTGTATTCATAATTCAAAAAACACGAAAACCAAAAAAAAGCTGTAAAGATGTTAACCATCAGGTTTGGGATTTTGACGTGCTGCTCAGAGACAAATGTTCATTGATTGTCTCATTTATTTTTACTTTAATCACACGCTGACATATTGTCTCCCGACGGTAGGTGTATCTGACAGAGCGACTGCCTCCAAGGGAGTTTGGTTAGCTTGGTAAAACAGCTATTGCTGAGGATCACAGACGTGTCAGCAGCAGCTCAGAGTCTCTGCAGCGCAGCAATGCCCTTATGGGAGCTACCAACGAGAGTACATGTCCGTCTCCGAAGGACAACCAAGCGGGAAGATAAAGCAGGTCAGACTCCAGCCGACAGTCCATTCACAGACGTAATGAGTTTTGTGTTTCTTTCGCCTACGCACTGACGTCGTCCAAATTACATTTCCTCCTGAAAAAAAAATTCTGAGAAATAACCTCAAATTTAGGTTACGCGAACAAAACCGACATACACTTCAGCTATGAAAGAGGCCCTGCGCTTTGCAGGGAAGCCACCCGGAGAATAAAAACAGCAACCGGCTAGGCAGAGAAAGAGGCTTCATCCCCCCTTGATGTCGACTCCAGGTGTGCTGAGACAAAGTACAAGTAAGTTTAGAAAAATAAATCTGCAATGATTGAGCGCATCGGGGGAGACGGCATGGAAAATCACAGCAGCATATGCCGTGCCAAAACAAACCGCCGTGATAAAGAGGAGCATCAGTTGTAAATCCGGCGTTCCCTCGCAAGGGGTTACGATAGGCAGATCAGGAAGGCGGGGGGAGGGACAGGTGGTGGTGAGGGGGGGTTAAAGATTTCTCTTTAACTTCAGCTTTCCGCAGCTAAGATACTGCACTGGCATTTCCAAGACTCAATTCTCATGGGAGATGCGCGACGATTAAACCAACATCCCACATCCCCCCCGGCTCTCGATCCCACCGGCGTCTGCCTGTTAAAGTGTCCTGCACAAAGGGTGAGACCCTCAAGGAGCTTTAATGGTGAGTGCGAATGTGCTATGACAGAGTGGAGGGGGTTTGGCCCAGTGTCACAGCATCCCTTCAGCCGTTAGGCCTATTTCAAATCCGATCCAACGCTGCCCACATCCCATAAAACCTTACGAGCTCGTGGTACTCACAGCTGAGGAGGGTCCTGGATGATAAAGGTTGCAAAGCAAAATAAAAAGATGTTCGTTCAGGGCACATTTTTGTCTGATTTTGCCCTTCAATAAATCCTGTGTTCGTACTGAGACGATGAATCTGTCAAGCAGCGTGAACTATGACTTATATATTTTTTTCCATTTTGTTTGATGATTTGAATTTTATCTATTTACTTCATTACATTATCTATTTACTTACTTTTGCATTCATTATTTTTTTTATCTAATCTATTAATTATCTGATTCATAGATTCATTTTTTTCTCCACATTTAACCGGTCTCTCCAGCCAGCCAGGTTACGACAATGTAATTGAGCCCAATAAAAGGACATTTAGCTGAAGCATTTAGTGTAAGTGGCAGGTGTTACCTTACTGCAGAGTGGTCATATGAAATATCTGGTGCGGTGACTTTAGTCTGGTGGGAATGGGTTGTAACAATCATCAGGCTATTGGATAGACAGCTGCTGACAAAATGATTTCGAAAACAAAGCAAAAAAAAAAGGTTTATAATTGTAATTATTGACATAACGGGCAAACAACAAGCTTTCATCGTCAATTTGTGTGATTACCTTGATTAGTTATTACGTAATTCAGCTTAATATATCACTGGCCAAGGTTTTCCTCACTTGTCAATAAGTGGTGTCCAAAATTGCGAAGGATGAATAACAGCTGAATAATGGTTAATGTTACTATCATTTAACAAGCCCCCTCGTCAAGCAGGATTAGACGTGACTGTCATTTTCTTCTCCACTTCCAAGCAAAGGTTGGTGTTTTCATGAGGCATCCAGAACGGGTCAGCGGGCACATATTCAGGCCAGACAACTGTGAAGTGAAGCCCCCCCCCACTCCCCTTTTCGTAATGTACTCGCGCGGCCACGTCTGGCTGCCTCGCATGCCTTTGAACTCCTCTCCTCTGGGGATGTTCACACCAAAAAGGCTCTGGAATATCTCCTCGCATGATTTTTAGCCCGTGGTCGAGCTTCAAAAGCTTCAAAGCATATGAGTGACTCCTGACCCCGGCGAGCGTGAACCTCTGATGCGTGACGGGCCGGTATAGGAAGTTTTGTACCGCTGGGATGACATCAAAACACGTTAGGTCTTGCAGAAGTGTGGTATAGTGTGTACTGCGTGAGTGAATGTGTGTATGACCAGACTACATAATCGCCGCATGTGGCGAAACAAGTGGCCTAATTACACAAAAAGCCAAGACGTGACACACTAAGAACTGTTCTTGAGCATCAAAAGACAGATTCTGACATTTCGGAAAAGGTCGGAGTTAATTATCATGCATGACTCCTTTCATGGGGACGGTAGAAGATTACATTGTTTGTCTTGAAAAAAACAAACAAAAATGGACAGATAATTGCATATCAATCTGATGCCAACAGTGGGGGAATTTAAGATGCTCACAAAAATCATCAGTTCTAAAAAATCATACCTGGTACTGACTGGAGGGAGAGGAGTGTTTGCTTAGATATCCAATTAATCAGATTTACGGCCATTTCGGAGATGGATTATCTTAATCTCGTGCTACCTTCAAAGTTGCTTGAAATGCCGTCTTAGTTCAGTCTCATTAATGTTGCCATGATGGGTTGGGTGGGCAGAAACTGACAAAATAAAACAATAACGAAAAATGGTTTCTTGACGGACATTATCGTTCAAGAATAAAAGGCTGCATGACTGAAATTCAGAGTCCTGTATATTTAATCTAAACCAATAAAATGAGAGCGGTGCCGTGGTTAGCACTTCTACCTCATAGCAATAAGGTTCCTGGTTCGATTCCCACACGGTTTCCTTTGGTTTCTCTTGTTTCCTCAAAGAATCCAAAAACATGTGATGGGCAAATTGGAGAATCTAAATGGCCAAGATGTGAAAGAGAGAGTGAATGTTTGTTTGTCTCTATATGTGGCCTTGTGATCGAGTGGCGACCGGCCCAGGGTGAGCCCCTCATGCACCCATGTGCCCTAAGTGCAGGACAATCCATATCGATAATGAATGAATGACTGGCAATTAAAATGTAAGCTATTTTTGGTCGGGATGTTTAGCATCCAATACAATGCGCTTAACTCCTGATGTCATTTAAGTGGGAAGTAGGTCATACCTGGTAATTATTGCTGTTGTAAATATGACAAGGCTGCATTTTGTTTTCAATTTTCAGGCATGCGGAAATATTTATGTAAATAAACGTTTGAATTTTTTTTTAAACCCTAATAGTTGGATTTGTTTTTTCATGCCGCTGCTGACGACAAGTCAAAAGCCAATGATGAATTCTGACCTCAACTGAGATCTTGGGTTCACAAAGTGCTTAATTTATATTTGATCAATTCAAATGACCAGTATTTGCTGTGATGATCAGAGATTTAAAAAAAAATGATGAATTGGAATCACCATTAATTCCCTAGCAGAGCCCTGATTATCGTATCATAGGGTAAACAAAGCTAATGATGGCAAAATGCTAATGCCTCTATTAGCATGGCTCCACCCGATAAGATGTTGAGTAAACGGGGTTCACTTGTTTATACATACAGGTCTTGCGTGCGGAGTCTTCCACGAAAAGCGACGAGATGTCCTCGTCCACGCCTGCCTCGTTTTTGGCTATGCAGGTGTAAGCACCGGTGTCCTCAAAGTGCACGTTGCTGACGTGCACCTCGCTTCCATTAGCTGCGCGGGGGACAACACACACACAGAGAGGAGATGAAAGGAATCTTCTGTACATCCTCTGCTACCTTTACCTCCTTACATAACGCATCTCTGACACATTACAAAGCAGCCTGAGAGGTTTTATTCAGAGAGATGTTTGGAGGGAGAAAAAAAAGTAGGAGTTCAAAGTGAAGTCTTCCGCATTCCCCCCATTTTCTTTGAGTGCTAACCAAGGTCTCCGTTTCAGATTTCTGGGTTGAAACTTCAGAGGGAACCAGCATTTGTTTCATGTTTCATTGCAAGATAAGGGAGTTCGGTTTTTCAAATGAATAAACTACTGGTGAACAGAACAACTGTTAAGGGGGATCTTAGGATTTGAACTGCTGGGAGATTTCAAACATGATTACTGATAGACATGGATGAAATCACCCAACTGCCAGGATCCGATCTTTGGGTCGAACCCGAATAGTATCTTGGATTTGTTGCGCAGTTTCTATTTTGCCACTTAAAGCAAGTGTGGTACTCCACCTGCGGCATCCTCAACTTGCAGCTTTTCCACTTTACGTTAGAAATAATTCAAGAAACAAATTTGGACTTGAAACAGCATGACGTAAATTTCAAGCATCACGGGCGAACTTGTTTGTGAGCATGGTGGAAGGATACGCTGTTGTTGCTTGCAGTGCTATGGGGAGATATACGAAGACGAGGAGGAGAGGATGTTATCATACAAGACGAGCCTGTAACGTTTTATTCATGGGTGTAGACAGGCCCTGTGGCAGGTGCTGGTTCATCAAGTGCCTCTGCAGTTCCTCTTCCATCCTCCCCATCTTCTTCATCTCCCGCACCTTTTGCAGCCTCTCATGACTCCCCTGCTCCATAACCACCTCCATCTTCTGCAGTTTCTCCTCCTCTCTTGACTGCCCTGTCCGCTGTATTCATCACCTTCTACAGGTTCCCATCCTGCCTCCCTGGCCTCCTCCTCCTCCTTCTTCCATGTCCCTCCCCCCTTGCAAATGTGGCTTCCGTTGAGCAAGCCAATAATAGGTAAATAATTGCCTTGTTCTCTTTTTTTAATATCACAGTTTAATCTTTGTCATTTTTAAGTACAGTTTTCAAGTTCTCTCATAGCAAAGTTCTGTTTCTTGATATACATTTATGGCTCAAGGGTGACCTGGGTTAGGTGAGGGACTTTGGCTAAGGTACTTCCAAACTGCTTTGAAAATCACCTTACATTATAGAAATGGATCTACATAGCTCGACAAATCCCTGTGCAGCGTTCTTTTTGCCAATCTCTTCAAATTGGGTGTTTCCTAATCTGTTTACTTGAAACTGCATATATAACATTAGAGCGTAACAAAGGCATTTGATGACTCCAGACTTAATCGACTCATTATTTTTCATCACCACTAGGCTTTTTGTGATGATGGAGAAGACATTGTTTCATCCAATCTCAACCTTCTTTGAACCTCCAGAGATGCGGTGACCGTCTGACTCCTGTTGGCTTTGAAAACGTTGCCAGGGCAACGCACTTTTGCAAGGTATCGCGTCGGGACTCAGTTCGTTTGTGACAGTTCTTTTTTTTTTGTTGTTTTGTATACAGGAAGGGGGGCAAATGTGAAGCAGTCGAAAGAAGCAGCTGGAGGAGGGGGTAAGTGTGTGTGCTTGAGGGGGGGGTACCTTGCAGGGTGAGCTGTTTGGAGAGCTTAGAGGTGATATCCATGCCGTTCTTCAACCAGGATAGCTGGGGGCGGGGGATGCCCTCAGCGTGGCAGCGCAGGCTAGCGGTGACGCCTGGTTCGCGGGCCTGGCTCTCTGGATACACCCTGATGACGGGGGGAACTGGAACAGAGGGGAAAAAGATGATTTGGGCGTTTGCTAGGGGGCTGTTCCTTTGTTGGTAGAGCAGGCGACCGTCCAATCAGAGCACGTGCTATATGATTTGTCTGTATGTCGAAGTGCCCAGTGGTAAGAATGTGATCCAGTGTTAGGCGCTATGACACTGTGTGTGAAAGCGCCATGTAAGCTGACACCATTTAACACGACAACACGTGACCCAGGTTTTCAGTCGCTGGTGATGAGCATTCATCCCCGAACAAAAACAATGGCTGCCTTCGGATCTTATCGACTCATGTTGGTGGGCATCGGGTTGAATTGCAACTTTTTCTCAAGGGAGATGTAAGAGAGGACGGAAACTCAACATTAAAGAAAGGCGCGGTTGAGAATAAACAGGCTCGGTCTAAGCGGCGCAATGTTTCCCGCCAGCTGACATTACATTTCCGCGCGTTGGTGCCACATTTCCGTCTCTTTACTGAGCCCCGGGGGCCAAAACCAAAACAAACAAACAAAGAAAAAAAAAAGTAAACTCTCTGACGAGCGTTGCTTCGTAGAGCCGAGCTGAATCAATAAAAAATAAATAATAATAATAAAAAAACGCTAACGCGTTAATGATATGCATTTATGCATTGGCTTAGAAAAAGTACGCCGCCATCTCAGCTTGGCGCCCAGAGGGGCCGACTTGTTAGAATCTCCGCTCTGCAAAACAAGGGGAATATGAAAAGAGGGCATTTGAATAATCCGTCAAACGACTAAACGCTTCGCCGAAGACCTTGAGTAAGGAAGGGCGAGGGGACTGTCCCGTGGACTAACTCTGGCATCGGAAGCATTTACAGAGTAGGTCATCAAAGACTGCGTTAGTCAAGGCACTGCAGCCGGTCAACAGGCGCTGCCAGCTTGGTGGCGGAAATGGAAGTCTCTATCTCGCCATCTTGTTGCAAGCGGTTCCTCGTAGTCTCTTCTACCCAATCCATGTCTTCTTCATATATTTTTCTCTCTCTGTTTGCTGTTCTGAAAAAGAACTTCAGAGACACAAGCTGAGGGGGGAGGGGTGATGGCGCTGCCCGAGAACGATTCCTGCGGGCTCTGAGTCAGGGGAAGTCTTCACTCAGCCAGGTCAGCGGAGGACGAGCAGGCAGTGCCACAGCCATCTGGCAGTTTTTGCACTTTTGGGATTGCGGGAGCTCAAGGTGCGGTGGTTGCCAACCCGCCGACCACGGAGGGCCAACGAGGATCGCCATGGTGCCCAAGTTACTCCGCCAATCGGAGTAGCGGAGCCGCTCCAGTTAGGACGGCGCCCCTCGGCACCGACAGCGCTGATTGAATAGAACCCAAGGTGGCGATTATGCTGGACGGTCTGCTGCTATTCACTTCTGATGCGAACACAGGCTTGCAAATACTCAAAGGCCTGAAAGGACGTACAGCAGGATTCATTGCAGAGTCCAAGTCTCACCTAAATATTGAACATTTTTGACTTTGGAAGAGAAATTTGCTTTTCTGGATGGACCGGGTTGGTTATTACATTGTTATTAAACACAACACTTACATAGATGCCAAATTATAAGACATTTTTAAATGGAAGAATGTGCCAAAATGTAACAACTTTGTATTTCATGCAGAGACAGTCATCCTGTCATTGACATGTCATATGCAGACATACAAAAATTCAACCTTCTCATTCAAACATCCAGGCAATTTTGTACCCACTACTACGTGTTCTTGGACTGTTGGAGGACAACGGATAACCCGGAGGAATCCACACAGACAGTGGGAGAACAGGGGGACTCCACAGAGAAGCCCCATCAGAATTGAACCTTGGATGTTCTTGAGTTGGAGCGCGACTATGCGACCGCTTCCTCCCTAATTGGATATATAAATAAAATTTGAAATGGATGTGCGTGTACGTCTGAAATGGAAAGATACCGTCTCCTGCTGTCACTGGCATTGATGTGTGACTCTGAAAATCACTGAGATGTGTAATTAATACGTTAATTACAGAACATTTTATATGAAATGCAAATAATGCGAGGCAGGAAGTATCAGGGTCACGCCGTGCACATCAGCCTGTTCAAGACTCGCGACCGCAATTAATCAGAAGTCATGACGGGACATCGACCAGGTGCCCCCTCGCTGACACTACCTCGAAGACATCTTCACTACTTTTGTTAATTAACCGGTTTAAATCCAAACTAGCGTTGCCTAGTCAAGTGTTGGTTGCAGGCGAAAGACCTGACTCTCCTCAGCTCGCTCACGCAGAGAGGCGGAAATATATGAGCGTATAATAAAATATGTAAATATATTCTCACCCTGGTGAGCCTGGTAATAGACAGACATGATAGGAAAAGAAAGAGAGGGATTTATGGCTAATAAATAATCCAGGTCCGGGAGCTTGCAGAGGAATGAAATGTATAAAAATGAGCAAGAATCGTGGCAAAGGAAAAAAGAAAAAAAAAAAAGCGGCATAAATTTCTGTCAGTTTTCTGCCTGCAGCAGCCATGTAAGGGAGGGGTATCGGGGTGGGGGGGGACTTTTACTTCCTGTTTTGTGTTTGTCAGGCTGTTTGTCAGTGACAAGGGACGCGCTTGAATTACTTCCAAGGTCATGTCTTCGGCTGTCAGGGTGTGGGTGAGGTGGACTGTGTTTTAGTTCTGACCTTAAATACATTCAAATAAAATGACTCTGTCAGCCTCGGGTATCAGATTTACATATTAAATAAGAACCTGTGTTATTACAGATTAATACACATTCTATTCACTGTTGCAACAACATATTTTGGGTTTTTCGGCCTTGACCTTTTTCGCATTAACCTAATCGAGCTTTAACCGTTTAAAAAAGTCGTTTAATGGTCTTTTCTTAGGTATAAATGTTTATCTGTTTTTGGGGAACCAATGAAAAATAAATAACCAATGTTTTCAGGTGATTTAAATGCAACGAGAAACAAAAATAACGGACTGTGGTGTTGAGTCCCCGCTGCACAGAGCTGCTCTGCTAATATCATTTCAAAACAAATACTGTCAAGACTTCTGAATTGTCCCTGTGTTTATATAATCTATTTACAATAAAACAAAAACACTGTCACGAATATGTTCTGACGACACTGACAGAGGAGTTGCTTCTACCAAAGCTCACCAGCCAAAAACTAAGCAATGACAACAATGCATTTTTTTTGTACAAGTGGAGCAAATTCCCCCTCTGCCTTGCCTGTCAGGTAGCGAGGTTGATTGCGCCGGACTTGAGGTTGAACATTCCAGAAAGCGGTGGCAACTGTGTCAGCCAGTCTTGACTCTGTTTTGCTGCCACATCGGCCCGACAGCCCTGGTATATTTTTAATGACCCTATCCCATCGAATTAGAGGCCTTTTTATGTTTTCAAAACCTCCTTGAGAGCCAGGACCTGGATTATTGATGGTGTTTTAAACCCTGGGAAGGACAGCAGCTCTGCTCCCACTTCCTGTTTCCTCTCATTCAATACTCTTCTCTTTCACGGGGGGTTGTGATGAACAAGATGAGATGTGATGTCGTAGCAAAAACGTGCGGGCATGTGTTCAACTTTTTAGAATCGCATTTTGCAGATTCAATCCAAAATGCACAGTATCATGAAATGAAATATTCTTTATACGCCTGATCCTTCTAATTCACTGAACCTCTATGCACGCTGGTGCATCCATGATGGGTTGAATGCAGTGGTCAACTTTTGTTGATGTTGAGCTCTTTGTTTAACTTTATGTGACTGTAAAGGCATTTTTTCTTCTTCTTGATAGACTGAGCACACTCTACATAAATATCAGTTGAGGGAAAAAAGATGGCATGTTATCTGCATAGCATTGTGTACACAGCACCTACCACGACAGGCTCCTCTGATTTTAGGAGGGGATGCAGAAAAATCTGTGGTAAACCCGAATAAGTCGGACATTGGAGATGTCATTTTCATAATGGTGTGGGAAAATAACATTGACACTTTTTCAAAATGTATTATAAATGATTAGATTTTTAAGCATGTTTTTTTTTTTACAATGTCGGTGACATAAAAAAATACAACATAAAAAAGCAGAGCTGGAGTTGCGGGGATGATCTGCATTTGATGTATGAAGTTGTACCAAATAAACTAGCGAGTGACTGTAGTGCTCAGGTGGGGACAAAAAAGTGCTGGCTCAGTGTGTAGCAGTGTAATTAGAGAGTAATAAGCACTGGGAATGGGTGTGGAGGTCGGCCCACACTCAGCAGAATTTGTGCTTGAACCCTCAGCGGGTTTCAATCGACCCAGCTCGGCCAAATATCTGCAAAAGGAGGGGCTATATCTGCCAAAACTCCACTAGCCAAGCCCCCTTTCTCCGCGTCATCCAGTTCACCCTCCTCTGCATGGAGAATTGTCAGTGTCAGTGTCTCTTAATGGATCTGGTAATTTATGGTACTGAATGCATCAACAAAAAAAAACCCCACAGATTCTGATGTCTTATTTTGACTCTTTGTAACGGAGTTGGATTATAAACGCTCTGCATTCAGGAGCACTTCAAATATGAGAAAGACATTCAAAATAATGCAAGCGTTGGAAACAGGGAAAAAAAGGTTGAGTCCGGATTTCAACAGATGATTGAACAGACACCACCTCGCTGCCATTCACTGCGCTCGGTAAATGCACAAAGCGCAAATCTATATTATTTCATTTATTTTTTTTTCATTTGACGACAGATGGGTTCTGAAAGGTTTGCTAATTATTTCCCCACCACCGAATTTAATTCGAATCATTTTTTTTTTCTAATTGAAAGCAATGAATTGTTTTGCTATTTTGTCTTTGCAGGATGATTGCTTTATGAATTAGAGATACAATGGGCGTGCTCATGAGACTTTAGTGTTGCTGGATTGGTGGAAAATTAATCACTTTGATTGCAAAATGTGCTATAATGTTTGAACAATTTGGATTTGGAAACCCCCCCAAAAAGACAAGGCCTGTAGATAACAACAGAGCGGAACAAAATACACTGGTCAGAAAATATAGCGCTATGCCTAACTTTTGTAGAGGACTGTCCGCATGGCCTCATCAAAGACTGAGAGGGCAGCGGTGACAATAGTCTAGTGGGCAGGAGATGAAACCTCTCATTAGAAAGTGTCTGAGAGTCTCTTCCAGACTCCAACATCGCATAATGATCCTCCTTGCTGCGACACACGGCCCGTCTGGCAGAAAGCAGCCCCTCTCTCCAGCTGCTTTTCGCCGGGAAATCAAAGTTCGTCCAAAAGTACTTCCAGCCTAAATAGTCTCTCCTCTAAATACTGCATGATTCCTCGCTCTCCGGTGGCCGTGGAAAGACGCGACGCATTTTCATTCCAGCTTTTCTCTGAATGCCCCCCCACACACACACACACACACACACCACTACCCCTCCCCTCCCCCTCTTTCAGCTGTTTCTTAATTGAGTTTTAGAGAATCTCAGCGGCTGTGGCAGCTTTACAGCAGCTCTCAGGAGAGAACTAGCCACAACTGCCAATGTGAAATTCTGTGATTAAAGGCCTTCGGTAATAAATAAATAAATAAATAAAACAGAAAAAGGTCAGTTTCAGTTTAGATTATGTCAAAAAGCTAGCGGCCTCTCCGGAGCTTCACTTTGTTTTGACAAACAGAATAACCGTGGTAATAAAACCCTGGCCACTTTGGAGTTTGTTCAGAGCCTCAGTAATGGAGCCTCCTGCCCGTCAAAAGTAATGAAGATGATAAGTTTCCTTCGTGACACTTGACGTTCTTTGTCTTTTTTTTTCTTTCCTCCCACATTTACGTCATTAGGAACGCCTCTGGGGGGTCAAGGGGAACCTGTTCCTCTCACGCCCTCGGATCTTTACCCCCTCCTCCTCACGCCCCCCCCGTTCAGCATGTGCGCTGTGGGAGTGAATATTATGCTAATTGCCGGAGGTGGAATCTGAAAAAAAAAAAACCCTCGATGATATTGTGGCATCACAAGTATGTTGTGAATTTTTGAAATAGGAATAAAACAAAAGCAAACAAAAAAAAGAGATCTGGACTACATGAGGCATGCAGGAGGGGCACAACGAAAAGCCCCCTCAGAGAAAGAGTTATAGTGGTTGCCAGTTGGAAGATGGTTTGCCACAGCGTGACACTGATTCTGCATCTGAAAAAGAATTTGCATTATTTGAATTAGAAGTTCCACTTCTGAGTCGCTGGCTTCTTAAAACCAAACTCTGGCTAGCAGGTGAGCATAAGTGCTGCACTAATGCCCAGTCATATTTCTGTGCTCTGCGGGGGCTTTACTTATGGTCCCTGGAGTCTCTTCTGGTTACCTCATATAATTCTTATTTTTCTCGCTGTTTTTGTTTCTTTATACAATCAAACACAAATGTATAAAGCTTATGGTCCAGGGTAAATCACAAATTTACATGGCAAAAAAAATTATAATAGTACAGGCCAGTTAAATATTTCGCGAACTTCGCCTACGGGAATAAATAAAATATAATCTTAGTAATAGATAAACAGTTTTTCGACCCATGAAACTCTTATTGCAGTTGGCTTGATAAGTCCAAGACGTTGCTAACGGCCACGTGGCTTGAAGTTAAAGTTTGCTCCATTTTTTTTGTCAGAGATTACACAGGGCTGCAGGAAAAACAGAAACAAAATCAATAATAACACTGCGACAAAGGAGGGAACTCGATTCTGAACATTAAGTGGCAGTGAAACCATCAAGATGCTAATTTAGCTAACAGTTGGTTGTTTACATTAATGGATGTGGGCTAGCCTCAAGTTTGAGCTATGGCTCTTTGGTTTCATTACTCATGTGTAATTACAGTGTCTCAGAGCCATTTCCAAGTCACAATCTAGTTGTTCGGAGGGTTGTGTTTGTTCTCGGACACGAAAAATAATGGAATTTTCTAGTTCGCCCATGCACACACATACTGCGCCCATAGACACTGAGCTCCATTATCCAATTGGGAAATAGCTTTCAGTTAAAAATCTTTTTGTTTTTCGGACGCATTTTGACCGACACTTTCTCTATTCGGAGTGAATGGCTGGAGTAAAGATGCCACGCCATTGGCTTCTTGATACCTGGTGGAAATGGTCGCCATCTTCAGGCCCATTCTTTCTGATTGAGAACATCTGTCGTGTTGATGGACATGTGAAAATACAGTCCTCTACTTCAACACAAGTGTGTTGAGCTCCGCTATATCTATAATGTGGGCAAAAAAACCCACCTTAAAGAGCCACAAATTACAGCAAATGAGTAATTTCCTCTGATTCAAGTGATGATATTTAACTCATGTTCCAATCGCCTGGATGGGGAAAAAGATGAAAAATTAGAACCTGTTAGAATTAGAATAAATTAGAACCTGGAACAGTGGCATGATATCAAGGATCAATCGCTGCTTTTGCTCACGAGGTTTGCCAACACGACGTGAGCCGAGCTACAGCGAGGCGGTAAGTAACGCTTCCAAAGAAAGCAAAAGAATGGAAAAACTAATCAAAAAGAATAGTCGCTGATTTGTTCACAAGACATTTTTTTGTGTCAAAAGTAAGGTCGGAGTGAAGACGAGAGCCGAGGCTGGAGCTGTTAACAGAAAGTTTGAGTGGAGTGTGTGTGTGTGTGTGTGTGTGTGTGTGTGTGTGTGTGTGTGTGTGTGTGTGTGTGTGTGTGTGTGTGCGCGGAGGCAAACCACATACCACTCTCGGGGAGTGTGTGTGTCAGAAAGATTTTATCGTAACCCTCAG
>CAAKHD010013325.1:178804-192276 GCA_901007705.1 Fistularia tabacaria | reverse complement strand
TGGGAGAGTGGAGGAGAGGGGGGGGGGGGGGTGTGATAAGAGAGGGTTGGAGGGGTGTGTGTGTGTGTGTGTGTGTGTGTGTGTGTGTGTGTGTGTGTGTGTGTGTGTGTGTGTGTGTGTGTGAGCGTAGGCAAACCACTTACCATTCACTTGGAGAGTGTGTGTCTGAAACAGTTTATCGTAACCATCAGCGTGACAGGTATAATTGCCCATGTGGGTGGTGGTCACCTTGGTGATATACAATGAGCCATCATCCCCGAAGTCCTGCCGGAGTGAGAGACAGAGAGAGAGAGGGAGGGAAGGAGTGGAGGAATGGAGAGGTGTGATGTTAGCATTTGTAGCGCTGTGCAGCCTCGAGTCCAAAACGAGAAACGGGGACCACCCACCCATCCAGAAACAAACAAAGGCACATTGTGGTATGCAAACCCATTGTTTCAAACCTAAATGCATTGCCCGCCATGGAAAACAATCGATGAGCACGACTGTCAAAGCTGTGCTTAAGAAATATAGTTTTTCTCGTAGCGGTGATTTTCCAATGGGAGTGGGGGTCCTAGATGGTCCTGGGAATTACACAGTGTCGCTTGTTTCTGGGAGCAAAAGCAAAATGAGGGCAATATGATCCTGCATGTAGATGAGGGGATCTACATACACTACACCCCCTCCTACCCCCTCCGACACACACGCAGTGGTGATAAAACGTAACCCAAAACGTGCCACTACTCTTCAAACACACACAAAAAAGCTGCAAGAAGTCTGGGATGAGGTACATGAACTCGTGACTTGATCGTATAATTATCAATAGCCCTTTTTCAGCCACAAGAATAAGAAATCTTTATTCCACGTGAAGAAAAAATGTACTGCCAAAAGCTGCCAAAAACAATAAAACCTCCCCCCAAAAATCCTTTCAAAGCAAATTGTTTATTAAATAATAACAACAGATACCATTAATAGAATAAGATAAGAATAAGAATGACAAACTTATTTTCATACACTTCTTACCATAATAAAAAATAAACAAAATGAGACAAAAAATACAAATCCAAAAACTTAACACCCAGCCCCCTTGCTCTTCTCGAATGATGATGTTACACAATCGTATGTATATAATTGTGTGAAATCATTATTACTTCCAGTTAGATTTCCAGCTGGGTTTATTGTTTATCTTGATACAAATGACTTACATTTGTCTGCACAAAGTTAGTAATTAACTTTTCCTACCCTTGCCTTTTGACACTGTGTTCAGAAGTTTTATTTTGTCAAGCTACTGATTTTGGGGGGTACAATCTTGTACAAAAAAAAGATAACGCAGGTCATAGTTTGCTTACATGATAAAAAAATAAAATGGAGGCTGAACATGAATTCCCTGTATGACATTAATGAAATGAAATAATAATTCTCTTAATATTCCGGCTGTGACAAAAAGAAGAGAGACTTTGACCCAGAATAATAAGTGTCACCTTCTTTCCAAAGTGGCCTGGCAGCAATTAGTGTGCTCAGACCCGCGGCCTCCATTACAGATGCCTTCGCCGCCCACCGACTTGATGAAGGCCAAGTGCCAGAACGTGTCCTTCCCTGATTGCCGCCTCACATTAAAAAATCATCCCGGTATCATTTAGAGGTGTGAACTTTCTGCTTTTTTAAGAAGGTAAGGGGTTCTCCAGGCGACTTCTTTTAACAGGAACATGGTGGGGGGGATCTGACGCTCCTCCTTAAAAGGCCTCAATCGTATCTTTAACCATCATTTATAGGTGTGAGATGCGTTTATCGCGCCCGATCCAGGAGCCCGGCAACGGGTCAGGTCGAGCCGGGCGAAGCGTCGCAGCTTCGCAACGTGAAGGGAAATCAATGGCGTGCTCTGGCCCCTCTGCCAGTGGGAGCATATTGTGTCACCTTCTCAAATGAAAAATGAACCGGGGTTGCGAGGTGGCGAATGGGTGGGAGTGGGGGCGCGGGTGCAGAGAGAGAAATGGAAGTCGGAGAGGCGGAACGAGGCGCGGCCGAGGCTGTCGACATGATTCCCTGCCTCGCCTGCCCTCGCCCCGGCTATCAGCGGCGCCTGACTCTCCGCCGACGGGTGTCGGCTCATGGGGACAAGAGACAAGGGCAGGTGGAGGTGGATTTACAAATAGGCCACTACTCCGAGAAACCATAATTAATATAGCTGTCTGGGGATGGGGGGATCACCTCTGAGGGGACACTAAAGAGCCATTTCATCGCTCGAGTAACGAGGAGCTCGCAAAATAAACATGGCCGCTGACGACGCCTCCGCCCCACGAAGGAAAAACGGAGCTATGATGGGTGGATGCCTGCAGGGAATATGCGGCCAAAACAATGTCTCTCACCGAAAAACTCAATTCTGGACTTTATTTATGACAAGGTAATACATCCAGGCCTCAAAAGTTAGTGCAAGTATTAAAATCCTCACTTTCAGATTTTAATATTTATATTGTATTGTGTGTTTTTATCACTTGGAAATAAAGATGAGAGTACATTTTCAGCAAGCCAAGGGTTTGCTCATTGATACTGTTTTGGAAGATTACTAGTCATAGTTTGAACTGTTTACTATTAATCAGATCCAATTACATCTGAAAGTAGTCAATTGGACATTGCAGTGGAGTTTGAAGTACCCCAGAAAAATGCAATGGGTGTGGGGGCTGAATTTGAAGTAGAGCCATATGCAAATACTAAAGAACACAAATACTCATCACATTAGCATTGTAAATACAGTTTCCACTGCCCCCGAACAGCAGGGGTGTGAGAACGTGCTATGTCATAACACTGTTATTGTGGAATAATTTTGTGATAAAGAGTCAGGAAGGAACACGGGAAATTTTTGGGGGGAATTTTCAGCAATGCAGCAACATTTAGAGTAGACGCTATTTAATCAATCAACCGAGTTTTTGTTGTAGTTTCGTCTCGATTCAAGACAAACTTTGAATAAGTCTCAGACTGAATCGAGAAAGCTTGCTGAGTTTTTTTTTTCCTAGCGTTGTTGGCCTCTCCACGTATACATCCTTGTGTTCATTCACCACGTGGGCTTGGTAACGTGAAAGGCCTCAGCAATGAGGATACCGTAATGGCCTTGGATTTCGATCAGCCATCGCGCAACGACAATTCAGCCGCTGTTGGGGTTCTGGCGGTGTTTCGTCCCGGGAGAGACTAGCGATTGGATCTTGATTGTGAGCGGCATAGACAGCATTTGAGTGACAGATGGCGCCTAGTTGCCATGACGCCAACAAAATGCCAGACTTTGTCAAAGGCCGTCCATTCATTCACTGTAAGTGGAGACACCCTCTAATTGTCTCCGAACTTCAACAGAGCCTCAAATCTCAACTTTAATTGAGTCTTTGCCTCCAATTCAAATCAGCGGCTGGGAGACAAGATGATGCGTTCAATGGGCTGAATGATATCTGCACCCACTAGAGCCGCAGCCTGGGGTACAAATCAGACGGATCGTCCCGAAATACTTTTGTTCCTCAAAGTTTCTTGCTACCGACAATTTTATCGACATTTTGATGGTCAAAGTTACGGGGTTTGCCGCATCGTTAAAGGACCACCATAAAAGACGACATCTGTTAGCATTAAAAGAAAAAACAAGATGACAGCATCACGGGAGGAGGGCGAGAGCGGATAAATGAACCTGATGGGCTCGAACATCTGCTCCTAAACGCCTATGATGACGTTTTAATCTGGGGAGTAAAGTTCGGCTCCACTTTAAATTTACTGATTTAGGTAAATGCTGTTATTAACCCGAGCACGTGGAGGGATCCGATGGATTGGTGTCACCGTGTGGCATTTGGGTGGTTGGGGAAAAAAAAAAAGGACGTGAAGTGAAACCATGAGAAACAAAAATCTGACCGCGGGGAAAAGAAAACATCCTACCTGTGACAGGATCTGTCTGAGGGGGAGAGGAAAGGTCAAACGTTCAGAAGGTTGCATTCTATGGCGGCATCAAAGCACCAGAAAACACACACAGATGAGAAATGCCTTCGGTGTTTGCAGTCAAATGTTGCTGCAGGCAAGAGGCGTGTTTGTGTGTGTGTGTCTGTATTGTTTAGCTGCAGACATCTTAATAGAAAGCAGATAAACCCCGACGCACGTTATCTGCCACACCATTTATTCACCCTGTGGAGAGAACAGGAGTGCGTATCGTCTGGTGTCACGTATCTGTGTGTGTCAGTGTGTGTGTATTGTGTTTAATCAAATCAATCTAATGCTGTTACGGTGCCCTGCCACCCTGCAGAGAAAATGTGGAAGGGTGTATTTTAGGAAAAGTTAGTATTCCTACTGGATGAAAGCGAGAGAGCAAAGGAGGGAGTGGAATGTTGTTTTTGTTCTGGGTCTTAACTCACAACAATTCAATATTTTTCCGCCGTGAGTCGAAGAGTTCAAGGGGGATGTTGGTCTACATCTTCATCCTTTATTTGAGATGAAAACATCAAGTTTTCAGCCAAGTAATGTGGCTATGTATATATTTTAAATCCTCCGGGACACGGTCGCGATGCGTTCAGGTTCTTTGTTTGAGCCAGAATGAGACTTTTCTGCACCTCCTGTATTGAAAATGGACTACTTGCATTGATAGATTAATATCAATGCCTTTAAATGAAAGAAGAACAAAATAAATGCTTTTAGTTTAAAAAATCTAGTCAAATGTATAGATTTAATGCTTTCATCTGAATTATCAAAATGTGTGACTTAACTTTCTGATCATTTTGGGGGTAAATTATTCAATAAAAAACAACTTTGAATCCATACAGTAGTAATTATATTATTTATGTAAGCTACTTAAGTGCTTTGTGGATAAAATAAAATAAAATAAAATAAAATAAAATAAAATAAAATAAAATAAAATAAAATAAAATAAAATAAAATAAAATAAAATAAAATAACATTAAATTAAATTAAATTTTCTTATATTTATATATTTTTTTATCGCAGCCTCTCATGTCTTATCTTATCTTATTTTAAATGCACTTCATACTGCTGCAACTGAGGCCTTTTTGGCATGTGGAGTCTGATAAATTTTTTATTATTTTATTTTTACATTTCTCTTTATGTTATAGTTGACATCTGATATCATACTCCTCTTATTTCCGACCCTCTAGCCCTCATCTGACAAGCCCTTTGTCGTCCCAGCTGCCCGTCAGCAGTCTTCTTGACGGTTATAATCCTGGCGCTTATTCACCGATCTTTCCTCGGCCTCGACCCCAAAAACGCAGACAGCCCAGAATGATGATGCAACAGCAAGCAACTGTCAACTCCCCGAATTACACTAAGCTGCTTTGTCAAAATTTAGAGAGGCTCCACTGAATTCCAAGAACCAAATGGTCCGCCGGGATTAACCTGTGGTTTCAACATAACCACCGCCCACACCCCGGGGGGCCGGCGAGATGGGGTGGCGGGAAAAATCTCCCCCTCCGTAGCTTGTGGAATTGACCCACTGTTGGAGCTGTCGGTCGACGTCCACTTAACCCCGGGACACAAGTGAAATCTGTCCACAACTTTTCCAGATGAAGACCAAATCCGAGCAGCAACAGCGACAGACAAAAATAAATCTGGATTAAGCCGGCGACAGCGTGCTATATTTGTTTGGCACCGGTAATTCCTCTCCATCCTGCATGCCTAGCAAGCTTTTTATAAAATGTGTTTTCTGTTTATTTTTATTTATTCATTTGCTTCCTCTCCAAAAAACGATAAATATAGATAAACGCATCTGGGCAGCCCAGACATCTCTTCAGCAGCAGGCTTTGGACCTCACAATCATATGCAGTCAAAAGTTTATTTACAGCAATGCATGATATAATCCAACTCTTACATTGCATTAAGAAATGTATTTATTCATTTCAAACTGATCTTTTTATTTATCTATATATTTATTCATTTAATCAATTAATTAATTAATTGAATCGTACGTTTCTTCAAATTTTCTATTTTGTTTGTTTGTATTCCTGTCAGAATCAGAGTCAGAATCTCTTTAATGTTCACAGAATTTGACATGGTATGTCAGCACGATGCATTCTGTAAAAATCTGCGTTTTGGGGTACCACTCAGTGATGGAGGTGTCACTTGTGCTGCAGAGTTGATAATGAGGAGTGGGAGGTGTGAGGGTGGGTGTCTACGGAAGTCCATGACCAACTCTCCCATTTGGTTGGTGTTGAGCTCCAGCTTCGTTAACTGTACGCAAACCGGGTCCCTTTAAGCTGTCTCACCACTGTTCTTGAGGCCCAGGACCGTGGCGTCATCCCCAAACTTCACCAGCTTGATGAAGGAGGAGGTGCAGTCGTGGTGTACGGGGAGAACAAATAAGAGGGAGAGGACACGACCCTGTGGAGGCGGTGTTGGTGGTGAGGGGCGTCGGCTGACAGACGGCGGCCAACTTGTTGCTTCCTGTTGGCATGGAAGTTAGTAAATCCATTCACAAATGGGCCGGGGCACCTGCAGCTATAGCGCAGAGTTTTTCAAACTTGGTGTGGGAGGTGTTGAGATCGTCAGCTAGTCCACGGCCTTTTCCTTTGGGATTAGTGAGTTCTCTACAGAGCAGCAGGACTGTTAGTCACTGAATCATGCTCAGGTCTGGGTCCATAGACGTCCTTGGCAGATTCGATGGCCTCCTTGAGATCCTGTCTGACCAGCCTGAAGCGTTCCTGCTCTTTCTGAAGCCTGAGCTCCCTGAGTTGCTTGGAGAACCAGGGTTTTTGCTTACTGTTTCTTGCGATGGTTTGCTCACAGAAGTTGACATCAGAGCAAAGTGTAATCCTCAGGGCCTCTCACTGACCCCCAGCCCTGAAGCATGTCCATTGCTTCCTGTACCTGACTCGTCACTGTGGCCCTCATTCATTTGTTTACAAATGTAGTTATTGTTTTATTTTCAGGTAAAACTATAATCATTCATTTATCTGCTTTTTTTATCCTCATGTATTCAAAAAATGTATGTATTCATAACAATTGTATTATGAATTAATCTATTTATTTATATATTCATGTGTTTGTTTATTTACTTGTGAAATTACTTCCCTTGATTATATGTACATTACAGTATATTTATATATATTATCAATCTCTATGAAATAAGCTTCCCGTCTTCAAAATATTTTTTTCATTAAACTTTTTGTTTGTTTGTCTGTTTGATTGTTTGGTTAATTGTTTGTTTTTTTGTTTATCTGGCTGTTAGTTTGTTTTTTTCTGTTAAATTCAGCCACGAGCAGAATGGCATGAAAGTCAACTCTCCAAAAATTTGCAAAAACCCAATTTGAAAAGGGGAGGAAAAATCATGCAAAATATGTCTTCACTGAATAAATAAATGAATTAAAAAATCCCTTGAATATAACAAAAAAAAAATGCCTAAAAGTGAAAAAAAAAACAATACATGGATAGTGTTAACAGAAAATGAATCCAACTAATTGTTCCTGCTTTTTTTGTGTTAAATATTTATTCCTCAACTCAGGCCCTAATCCAGATTATTATTTCTTTATGTTTTATTTAGTTTGTTTCTCCATCACCCCACACCAATCATCCTTTCAATATTTAAATTTTTCCAGCAACCTTTAGATGAAGAATATCTGCATGGCTTATATCACCCGTGTGTCTGAGTGTGAGTGTGTGTTTGTTAAACTCAGATGTGCCCTCCCCCCCCCCACACACACATACACACAAACACATTTGTGAAGTGTCTTCAGGCAATTGTTGGAGATGAAACAAGAATGAGGTCATTTGTATCTGCTGAATAGAAAAATAAATCAAATAACATAAAAGAAATCCAGATCAAACCTGACAAGATCTTTATATTTTTGTTCCAGAATCTCCACAGACCAGGGGTTGGGAATCGGGGAACTGGTGTTTGATTCGTGCCCCAAGGACTGCCATTAGTGTGTATAATTGTGTTATAATTATGTAACACACTTGGCATTGGAGGAGTCAGAGTGTTTTCATCCTTTCATGACTGCTGATCACATCTGATCGATTGCTTGAAGCTTTCGATAATCAAAGCTGATAAAAATGTCAATAATTCTAATAATAAGTGCAGCGGCAGCAGCGTCTTACGTTGATGTCTTCCAGGTTCAAGGAGTTCAGGTACTGGTTGTTTCTCTTCCACATGACCAGTGGCCTCCGGTCGCCGCTTATGCCACAGGTCAACACCACGCTCTGGCCCACCATCACCGTTTTGACCACCACTCTCTGGTCGTCCGGGAGGTTGAGCAGGTAGACATCTGTGAAAAACAGAGAAGGTCAGGGAGCAGAAGGGAAACTGACCGTATGACGCTTAACCCTTTCGAAACCTCGATGAGAAAAAAGATATGCGGAGGAAACCCACGCACAAACTGGAAGACCATGTAGACTGCATGCAGAAAGGCACAATTTATGTGAGGCAGAAGCCCGAACCCATGTGCCACTGAATCTTATCTTTCTATCTCATTTTTTTATTATTTAATTTGATTAAATGTATCAATATTTCATATTATTTCACCTAATTTAATTAAATTTCCTTTTATTTTGTTTATTTTTTTTATTTTCTGTTTTTTTATTTCATTCAAATGCTGTTAGGATTAACTTTTGAAATGTTATTCATTTATTTATTTTGTCATTCAGTCATCCATTTAATCTTTCATTGATTTCTTTTTTAACTTTTATTATGTTTATCTGCTGGTTTGCTGTGTGATTAGAGCGTATTTTATGTATTGTATTTTTTCACACCCGGTATTACTTTTCATATGTTCACTGGATGAAGTCGAGAGATGATCTCCAATCTTTTAACACTGAGAGGTGTCAGAAGAAGGACGCAGGATAATTGCACTATATTTTCCATGAGTTGACAGATATAGCATATTAGAAATGTGATCGTGTTGCAACATATATGTATATGTATATATATTTATAAATATATATATATACATATTTTAGCTAAAGATGCATGGCAAAGGGCAAAAATAATAAACTTGTATTCTGGATATATTTGGCCTAATTTATGTGATGATGTTATCACGGGAGGTTGTGTTTCCCCCCCCGTGGGATGCCATCTCCACGCCGATCAACGTTCATTCTTTTATTTGGAAAACAACTACCTCTGGGAGGCTGACTCATGATTCGAATAGAAATCAGCAAAGACATACATGAAAATGCTCAAAAGGTTCAAGGAATTTGTGAATAAATAGATAAAGTTGATTATTTTACCCAATGCATTTATCTTTTCATTGCACTTCTTTAGTGGTCTGTATGCCAGCCCTGACTTCGGCTACCTTGTAGCTCGTAGCTCGTAGTTGGGGGCATCAGACCCTGTCAGGGTCACCACGGTAACCTTCTTCTGTATTTATAGTGCACACTGAGAAGTACACACCCACACAACTTCTTATATATTACTCACGATACCCATGGCACTGTCATAGCAACAGATAATATTTAAACAATAAAAAAGGCAGCAAGTAACAAACACTCAAACCTAAATAAACACTGAGGGACGTAATCTGACAAACCCTCCATATTATTATTAACCGCATCACACTGACCATGTGATTTCAAAACAAACACAAATCTGGCCATAAAAGATGCAGTATTTAAAGCTGTGTGGGGTTAAAGCAATACACGGTGGGAGTCATGGTCATTTTGAGTACTCTGCTCTTTGTACTTCTCTTAAAGCACTTCACTTACTGTGGATTTAGTCTCTGGGGGACTGCACAATATTCATTTATTTTAATGTTTTGGTCTCATAAAACACAAACACAAACAAACAAACAACAACAAATCGTTTCTGTGTCCATGGACCTTCCAGCCGAGCCCATGGGGTTCTAAATCCTTAATTTAGCTTTGGAGTTGGGAAAGGAAACCAGAAGAAAGTCTCTGAAAGGGTTTCAGCCTACAGTGAAAATACCTGAAATATTAACCATTGGAAGGGATTGGAGTGGGAGTTTCAAAATCAAATCAAATAAATAGAAAAATGACAAATACATGAAATGAAATAACAGACAACATCATTTTGATTTATTCAATATAAATTTAATGATTATTAAGTTTAAGTATTTAAGTTTAATATTTCATTAATTTAATTGTTTTTTGTTTCGTTTTTTTTGATCAGGTATCCCATTGACACCCGGCAGCTATCCATCCATCTTCCTCCGCTTATCTGTGGTCAGGTCGCGGGGGCAGCAGCTGGAGCAGGAAGGCCCAGACTTCCCTCTCCCCAGCCACATGGTCCAGCTCTTCTGGGGGGATCCCAAGGCGTTCCCAGGCCAGCCTGAGGACATAGTCTCGCCAGCGTGTCCTGCGTCTTCCCCGCGGCCTCCTCCCAGATGGACATGCCCGGAATACTTCCCCCGGGAGGCGTCCAGGAGGCATCCTGACCAGATGCCCGAGCCACCTCATCTCTACATCTCTACTCTGAGTTCCTCCCGGATCGCCGAACTTCTCACCCTATCTCTAAGGGAGAGTCCGGCCAACCTGCGGAGAAAACTAATTTCAGCCACTTGTATCCACAATCTCATTCTTTCGGTCACTACTCACTCCTCATGACCATAGGTGAGGGTAGGAACGTAGATCGACTGGTAAATTGAGAGCTTCGCCTTCTGGTTCAGCTCCCTCTTCACCACGACAGACCAGTACAGAGTCCGCATCACTGCAGACGCTGCACCGATCAGCCTGTCTCCCTCTCCATCCTTCCCTCACTCGTGAACAAGACCCCGAGATACTTGAACTCCCCCACTTGGGGCAAGACCTGTTCCCCGACCCGGAGTGGCCAATCCGCCCGTTTCCGGTCGAGCATCATGGTCTCGGATTTGGAGTTGCTGATCCTCATCCCAGCTGCTTCACACTCGGCTGCGAACTGCTCCAGTGAGAGCTGGAGATCATGGCCTGACGGAGCCAACAGGACCACATCATCTGCAAAAAACAGAGACTTAATCCTAGATCAAGGGTGGCATAGGCTGAGGAGTGTGATCCCCCTACAGGTGGAGCACATCCTCCGATCCCCCTTTTTAAAAAGGGGGATCACCACCCCGGTCTGCCAGTCCAGCGGTACTGTCCCCAATGTCATTGCAATGCAGCATCCGGAGCCTTGAGGAACCCAGGGCGGACCTCATCCACTCCCGGGGCCCCGTTACTGAGGAGCTTTTTGACTACTTCAGCAACTTCAGCCCCAGAGATAGGCGGACCCCCCCAGGGTCCCCCAGCTCTGCCTCTCCATTGGAAGGCATTTCAACGGGATTGAGGAGGCCTGAAAGGTATTCCTACCAACGATCTAAAACGTCCTGCATCGAGGTCAGCAGCGCTCGGCTCCCACTGTACACAGTGTTGACAGAGCACTGCTTCCCCCCCTGAGACGCCAGATGGTGGACCAGAATCTCCTCGAAGCCCACCGGAAGTCATTCTCCATGGCCTCTCCGAACTCCTCCCACGCCCGAGTTTTCACTTCGGCGACTGCTGTGGCCACATGCCGGTACTTGTCGACTGCCTCCGGAGTCCCACAGGCCGAAAAGGCCCGGTAGGACTTCTTCAGTTTGACAGCATCCCTCACCGCTGGGGTCCACCAGTGGGTTCGAGGGTTGCCGCCCCGACAGGCACTGACCGCCTTCCGGCCGCAACTGTGGGCTGCCGCCTCTACAATGAAAGCGCACAACATGGCCCATTTGGACTCAATGTCCCCCACCTCTCTCGGGACGTGGTTGTAGCTCTGCCGGAAGTGGGTGTTGAAGCTTGTTCTGACAGGGGACTGTGCCAGACGTTCCAAGCAGACCCTTACATTACGTTTGGGACTGCCAGTCCTGACCGTGTAGCCTAAGGTGCGGTGGTGCCAAGTGCACATATGGACACCTTTAGGCCTGAACATGGTGTTTGTTATGGACAATCCGTAACGAGCACAGATGTCCAATAACAAAACCCAGCTCGGGCTCAGATCAGTTCCTCCCGAACACGCCCTTCAAAGTCACACTGTTGTTGCCTACGTGAGTGTTGAAGTCTCCCAGTAGAACGAAGGAGTCCCCAGAAGGAGCGCTCTCTAGCAGCCCCTCTAAGGACCCCAAGAAGGGTGGGTCTACTGAACTGCTGTTGGGTGCATAGCCACAAACAACAGTGAGAACCCGTCCCCCCACCTGAAGCCAGAGGGTGTCTACCCTCTCATCCACTGGTTTGAACCCCAAAGTGCAGGCACCGAGTCGGAGGGCAATCAATATGCCCTCTCCTGCCCGGCGTCTCTCGCCGGGGGCAAAACCAGAGTAGAAAAGTGTACAGCCCCTCTCGAGAGGCCTGGTTCCAGGCCCCACGCTGTGCATCGAGATGAGTCCGACTATATCTAGTCGGAATCTCTCAGCCTCACGCACCAGCTGAGGCTCTTTCCCCGCCAGAGAGGTGACATTCCATGTCCCTCGAGCCAGCCTCTGCAGCCGAGGGTCGGACCGCCAAGGTCCCGGCTCACACTGGGACCTGTTTGACTTGGGTGACCCTTCTGGGTGCATGAAGCCCCCGACAACATAGCTCCCATACATATATATATATATATATCAATCATGGAGTCGATTTCCCAAAATCACTGAAAGCATTACTGACATGATTTAAGTTTATAATAGTCCATGACTACTGTATCACTACTGTTGGTCTGGCTTTGGTTTCAATACACCCTTTAAAATGTAACTCCTATTAATATTATGCTTTGTTTCCCAGCTAACTTTCGGACCACAAAACTTTGAACAAGTGGTTAATTAAACTTCTTTAAAATAGTTTTCTTTTATATTATCCATTCTATTAGCCCTGGCTGTTGGTTCCACCTAATGATGGGAGTTAACAGGTCGCTGTGGGTTGGCGAGGGCTCTGCACGACTCCGCTTGGTTTAACACTGTTCGTGTGTGTGTGTGTCCGGTATTTTGATGAGAAGACGAGCACAAAGCACGCTCATCCCTTCTCCAGCGCCGTTACGTAATGCGGCCCATGAGGGAAGGCTTTTTAATCTTTCTCATCGGTAATGAGTACCAGCGCAATAGGAAACAGAGACTCAATTTGTTCTGCTCCTGAAGGCATGAAATGCAAAAGCAAATGAATGGAGCGGCGAGTCGGACGGGCGCCGCCGGCAGGCCACGACAGCTTGGAGAACAGGAGGAGGACGGGAAGGCCTTGAATCACAGCATGACTCCAGTGGCCTCGGACCGGCTTCTTTTTTTTGACCTTCTTCAGATGCCTCTTGACTCCTGAGAACCCCCTGGTTAGGGTGCCTGCACAAGTGTCAATCTTTTGTCTCCAAGCTTTGTTTTCATTTTCGAGAAACGTCACCAGCCCCAAATCCCCTGTCCTTTTTAGACACATTTTGCAGGTCATCGATGGTGAGATCAACAGACCACACCATTTAGAAGGTCTAGAGGAAGAGCATGCACTCTTGTCTTTTTCAACTAATTTTACCCCCCCCCCCCCCCCCCCCCCCCCCCCCCCTCCCCCCCCCCCCCCCCCACACAACGGCCATTCTTCCCAACCCCCCACCTGCGCGCACAAAAAAAACAAAA
>CAAKHD010013325.1:158199-178784 GCA_901007705.1 Fistularia tabacaria | reverse complement strand
CCCACCACCACCACCCTTCTGCTATGACAGTAAAGTGCATATTTCCAAGCTCCACTGTGTCAGGCCCAACAAAACAAGACATTTAAGGGTGTCATCTTGGTCGTCGGGAAAGGCTCATTACCATTTCCTGACATTTTATGGGACTGAGCGATGAATAAGTCAGTCTGGTGGGTCAGCGTCACCTCACACTGTTCTTCCAATGAGTGTTTGCCCCAATGAGTCTCACTGGAAAGTAAAATTTTTTAAAAGGTGATTTTTTTTTTCCATGGCAGGTGGATGCAGGCAGTGGTGGGTTGGATCACCGACAAATTCCCCTCAGGTTTTGTCCCCCTTACCGTCCAATTACGGCCACCCTTGTATCTAAATGCTCCAGGATTGGCTACAAGCAGCAAACTCGATTTGCCGCTGATCCCCAGGAGGGATGGGAACGTACAAAGTTATGGGCAGAATTTCAAGACAGACGTGGGCAGACAGGCGGGCTCCAGCGCAGCTGCAGCTCTGGGGGATAGGAAAAAGTGGAGAAAAAAAATGCGCGGGGGTAGTATCTGAGCCGGGCGGAGTTCACTCACACACTCTCAGTGTGACACCTCTTCTCTCGGCGATTTATCTCAGGAGGGGCAGGGCGGCCTCCGAGCCTCTGAGCACTTTCACCTGAGGGTTCGTCTACTCTCTCCCACCACCATTTCCACCTCTACCTCCCCAGGAGGAGTCAACTCTCACAAGCCAGCCTGTAATTAGTGATTAACAGTGAAGCCCAGGCTTTTGATTTTCTTCATACTGTATATCTGGTTGGGGGGTGGAGGGTGAGGGGGAATCAGCTATTGCACTGGAAGCAACAAGCCTGCCAGAGAAAATGGTTGCACAACTGCTGCATGTGCTGCCTGCACTGTTTACAGATCTGCAGAGTTATCATGTTCCTTTTATCCCATCTTATGACTATGTCACTATTATGTAAGTAATATGTGATTGTGTATATGTCCACTGGGGAGGGCATAGACAGATGGACATCGTAAGGGGATATGCCTTTCCTCCTGCCCTTATGACAGAAAACACTCATACTCTGAACCATATGAATCCTTCAAGTCCTTTGAATCATTTGAATCTTTTGAATCCTTTGAATCATGCACTGCAATGCTCCTTCATTCTGTCAACCCCCCCCCACTGATGATCTGTGTCTCTCCGAGCCCGAATCACAGCCGCCATGGCTCTGCATTCGACATTTCGGAGTGTAGACGGAGACTGGGGGAGGGAGGGTGTGTGTGTGTGTGTGTGTGTGTGCGTCTGGGGGGTGGGGGGGTGGAAAAAGAACCCAGACCCACTCTTGACAGCGGCGCCCCGGATGCTTGGGTGGTTTTACACAAATTATTCCACAGAAAAAGAATTTGCTTTCTTGTTGTTGCTAAAGACTGAGGACACAAACCCTTTGACAGCAGCAGTAGAAGGGACACACACACACACACACAGACACACACCGCCACACTCTCTCTGCTCTCGCTGTTAAAAACTGTCCTCTCCATGCTGCTGAAGTTCCCATGTTTGAGGTGACCCAGTCCTTTGACATGGCTCCATCTCAGACACTTGTCTGGGCTCAGAACCATTGGTGAGTTCTGCAGGTTCAACTGGGCATGGGGATGCCAGTCAAACAAGCTGAACCCAAGCACTACCAGCGAATAATCACATACAAGCAAGTGACGCCCCGTCAAGCCACATCTGTTGTCTCTGAAAATGAAAAATATATATAGATGTATACATATAAAAATATGTAGTTGTGTAATTCATAGTTGTGTAATAAAGGCTGTATCTTTCAGAATTTGCATTCACAGCGCAATGCAGTGCCTTTTTAAACCTTTCTTCCCCCTGCAGCTATGAGTTGCTAAAAATGTAAGTGCTATCCCCCCTCATACTTTGCATACAGGTCTGTATACATCCATATTATATTTTTTTGTTTTGAGTTGCATTCCTTTTTTACTTCCATCCAATTTATTTATCCATGTCTGTGAATTAATACTTCTGTGCTGTTGATGACATGTAAGTACCAGGGCTTCCTTTCCCGCCGCTGTGCCCAAAATCTCAACGCCCAATCAAGTGGCACTTGGCTGAAAAAAGCCACCCGTGCGTCGACAAAATGGTGATCGCATCTGCCACCCTTTACAGAATGAATAAAGTTTTCACGGTTTTAACAGCACCTCCGGTGGCCTGCAGTGTATTTTGGACATGTCCGAGTCTAAATGCGGTAAATTTTTACAGACACAATGTCAGCATCTGCTTGTTCTTCATGTCTGTATACCACACACAAACACACACACACTCAACTGTGAATGCTCCATCAAACAACACCTGTTGAACGATAGTTCCTTTAAACAGAAACAGGAAAGCAGGGCAACACATACAACGATCACAGGTTTGCCTCGACTAAAGGGGTTTGAGAATAAACTATATGAATAGTCACAAAAACAATAATAAATAATAATGATAATATCACCAAAGTAAGTTTCTGTCACCGGAAAACTATGCCTCACATCCCCAGAGGTTTAGTACACCTCCTGAGCTGCTCCCAGAGGGGATCCGGGGGGAAAGTGCAGCATTAGTATGCAGCAGCGCCCGAGGAACACTCCTAATTAGACTAATTTTAACTCTCCTACCTTGTGGAGCGCAATTAATGGACAAGGGAAAAAAAGCCACTATCTCTCCTAAATAAGTAAATTAAACACTAAATGGAAGGGGGATGTGGGATTCTTATATGTTCTTACTCACAAGTGTTGGATCCCGAAGCGCTGGGCACCCCCTTTCTCGTCATTTTTCAATTAACCTGGTCTACTATCAGGTGCAGCATCAGTGGAGTTCTCATTTAGAACAGAATGATGATGATGCAAAATACAAACTCTGCTTTTATTTCTGTTTAGTTTAGATATAGATACATATGTTGATGTAGACATCAGTATGGGAAAGGGAACCTTCCATAGCTATCAGGTGATTGATGCATAGGGAGCGAGAATGAGTTCATGATTCCGATGTTTGGTCGAGCTGCTGGGCTTTGCATAACAACAGGATGGGTTTTTAAATCCAATCGTTACATACCATAATAATCTAAAGAAAAGATACATTTCTCTCAGCCACGATCACACAAAATCACCAGCTACACCAGTCACCCCACAGGTTTCGTACAAGCTCTGCCACCCATCTGCTGATATTACATCGTGATCGAGGATGGCAGGAAAACTATTGTCCTCCTGGGAGCGTCTGGCCCATCTCTAGATCCTCTTACACTGTGGCTGAACTTAATTAGATGTCGGTGTTGAAGCGACAAGTCTATATTTTGGAGAGGAGATGAAATTAATGGCGGCCCTGACGACCGTCTGGGCATCCAGGCAAGCCGTTGACATTTCAGCGACATTCGGTAATAGATGCGTAGCATGCCCCCACTGCTTCAGGTCGCGACGTGTCCTCACACCTAGTAGAGGCGGAGGTACGCCGCTGGGGCCAGAGCCAAGAGTGCCAATTGAACGACTAATATACATTTTGTGTGATCCCGTAGGGTTAAAGTCTTATCATTATTTCAATCACCCGTGCATTTAAACACAATTGGCAGAGACTGCCAAGGCTCCCAGCTGGCGCCAGGAGGGAGGATTTAAAAGATGCACTTTTTTCAAGCACTGCTATGTGATGGCATCTTGGCGTCCCAGGCTGACCCGCGAGTACCCCCGATCTCCGTGCTGGCACTCCCATAGAAAAAGGAACGAATAAATAGTTTTCACGAGGACATGAGTTTGGAGGTAAAGAACAATCCCCAGGTGAGAATTGGTCAGGGAACTGCCACTAGAACTTTAACAGAGGATCAAAAAAAGTAATTCAATCTCATCTCTTTAATGCATGCCGGGGACAGAGGAGTCACACTCTGCATAATGAGCCGCGGATTTCCAAACCATTTTAACACTACTCCTCGGCAAGAGCCCATTGAGTTCTCAGCAGGGGTTTCTGATAGGTAAGGAGCCCGAGAACTCGGTGATTTGCAGCTGCGTCACTGCGGAGGAGTTCCTAGGCCAGCCTAGAGAATATAGTCCCTCCAGCATGTCCTGGGTCTTCCCTGGGGCTTCCTCCCAGTTGGACATGCCTGGAACACCTCACCAGGGAGGCGTCCAGGATGCATCCGAACCAGATACTCGAGCCGCCTCATCTGACTCCTCTCCGCATAGAGGAGAAGCGACTCTACTCTGAGCCCTTGTTCTTTCAGTCATGACCCACAGCTCATGGCCATAGGTGAGGGTAGGAATGTAGGTCGACCAGTAAATTGAGAGCTTGTGGCAGACACTTAGGAGCGTGGCCCCAACCCCACTCAACTAGGGTCAGGTGCATAGTTTACGATTTCTTACGATTTAGGTTGGGGGCATTATGGTCCACAGAAGTTCATTGTCAGTTTTGTGTTGGTATTAGAGGAAGAGGGCTGGGACTCACCTTAGTCTCCGCAATCCTGCCTTCTCACATTACATTGGTGACCCTGATGTGATATGTCTGACCTGTGATATGTGATATGTCTGTGCGACCACACTTCAGCTACATCGCCCCAACTCCTACATCCGGCCATTCTTGCTGCGGCCTTGACGCTCCTGGAGTTCTGGCAGAGCAGCCTGGCCTCCTGGTTCCAGCATGTTGAGGCGCTTTTCCACCTACCTGAATTGTCTTGGGTGACGCCAGGTACTTCTTTTTAGTCACTGCGCTGGACCAGCGGTCCATAAGGCGAGTCTTGCAGCTGTTGCGCGATCCACCGCAACACGGTAAATACGCTGCCCTAAAACAGCTTCTGCTCCGGAGGTACATTCTGTCTGCCACGGAGCTGCTGTCGCTGTCCCGTTTGAGCGACGGGACCACCATGGACTTGATGAGCAACATGCTGTCGCTGGCTGGATCACAGAAGAAGGTGTTTTCCTATTCCCACAAGTCTCCCTGCACCCGCTCCCGCCTCCGGTGCGCACAACCTTAGCTAACTCCCAGTGTCTGGCCGCCAGTGACTGCCAGGGTCTGGCAGAGGAGGCCGACTGTGATCTGCTAGCTACCAGGCTGCTCGCCGTCCAGAGCGTGGTGTCGGAGCCCCTGCAGACGGTGCCAGGGGATGCGGATCCAGCCATGGTGGCCGAAGTGACAACGCAGGCCTTTGCTTTTACCGCCAGTGGTTCGGCAGCAAAGTGCAGCGCTGCGTCCCGCCATGCTCTTTCAAGGCGCCGAGGAGATCCTAGGCCAGCGCTCAAGTGGCAGCTGTGGACGCCAGCTGACACACCGAGCTGCTCTTCATCAAGGACTCAAGGTCAGGAAGACGGCTTCTGGTGGACTCTGATGTGCTCACAGAAGAGCCTGCTCCCTCCGACGCAAGTGGATATAGAGGCTAGAGGCGGCAGCCCGCTACTGAGCACGGCTAATGGTTCGTCCGTTGCGACACTCGGCTCAAGGTCAGCATCTTTTTTCTTCTACAGCCACCATTTTGAGTGGGATTTCGTGATGGCTTCAATCGCTGTCCCCATCATCAGCATGGACTTTCTGTGCGCGAATGGTTTGCTTGTGGATGTGACGAACAGCCGTTTAATTGACGTTGTCTCTTTCGCCACTTTTCTGTGCTGGGCAACTAGCACATGCTAACTTTTTAGCATCAGGGGGTTGTTTTCAACATTTGCTCACGGATTTTCCGTCACTCACTTCATCCACCTTTTCCAGCATGTTTACTAAATAAGATGTGGAGCATTTCATCCCCACAGTGGGACCGACAGTTTTTTCACGCAGGCCACGGCTAAAGAGGCCATGGCTAAAGAGGAGTTCACCACCATGGAGCACCTGGGAATAGTGCAGCGGTCGAACAGCCGATGTGCCTCCCCGCTCCACATGGTCCCCAAGGTCGATGGGTCATGGTGTCCTTGCGGCGACTTTTGCCTTTTGAACATCAACCCATCCCCCACATTCAGGACTTCTCCATACGGCTGGCAGGTGCCACCATTTTTTCCACCAGTTATCACCAGGTGCCCGTGAGCGAGTAGGACGTGCCCAACACTGCGGTGGTCACCCCTTTTGGACTGTTCAAATTCCTGTGCATACCTTTTCCTCCTAGGCCGCCCTTTTCAGCACCCCTTCAGACATCACTTCCGATAGGGGTCCACAGTTCGTGTCGGCGCTCTGGTCGGCACTGGTAGGATCACTGGTCATTCGGACAGTTTACTGTGGGTTATGCTCGGGTTGCGTTTAGCTCCTAAAGATGATCTCAATGCATCGCCTGCCGAGCTGGTTATCGGTCAGCTGCTATGAATGCCAGGGGCATTTTTGCCCGAGAGATCTGCTCCTGCATCCCGTCTGGCTGCCGATCCTTTCTTGTCCAGCAGCTCTTGAGTACCAGGCCCCAATCACCACTGTTTTTAGTGGTCTTTTGAGCCTGCAGAGCTGATGTAGGCTCAGTTCGGCTCACTGCTCGCCTCTTCTCCCCCTGTACAATGGTCCGTTCCGAGTTGAGACAGGTATTAGAAGTTTTTTGCTGGACATGGGCTGGCGTAGGGAGCGGGTCACTCTGGAATTGTCTGAAACCAGCACACAGGGTGGCTGGCGAAGTTTCCCGTCCGGGTTCCCTGTTGAGGTCGCCCTCCTTCCAGGACCCCATTAGTGCCTCCACAGGTCTTGCTCATCCATCTGACATAAACCGCTGACAGCCACCCCACCTTCCTGGCCCCCATCAGTTTCCAGAACGAAAGCGTAGCCATACATCCGCGAGCAAGACAAGCAAAATATCAGCGACTTCGTTTTCAACACTCATCTTCATCACAGAAGCAGGGGAGGTGAATTTCAGCTCCTCATCGGCGGATGCAGTCCAGAATGGGCCGTATCTCAGGCCTGCAGATCAATACCTTGGTACGTAAGACACGAAAAATGGCATTGGCTGGCTGGGAGCTATCCAGGTCATTGGCGAGATAAATCTTGTCAATGTGTATGCAATCATCTTTGATTGGGTGAAAATAAAGCGTAATTACAATGTAATAACAGTACTGGAACGCGACTTCAGGGATGTGCATTGTGTGCACAAAAGCCTGAGGATCTGGGGATAAGATCCACTCATCCTGTTTTCCGGATGAATAAGGTTGAATTTAATTTAATCTGTGTTTCAGCATCATCACACTTGCTGAAGGGATGGTAATGATGGACCCCCCCACCTGAGAGTTGAGCACAAATACCGCCATTTGGTAGGTGACACGAGGTTATAAAAAAAAAAAAAAAAACCTTTTTAATGAATAGGTGGAAAACAACCTGTGCTTATAACACTAATATAATCCCTTTATAAACTTTTACTTTTTCCTCAGGTACTTTAAGTACCTCTAAAATCACAAACTCACGGTTCTCAGTGCTTTTTCCGGTGGTTTCACCTCGTCAGCTGATTTGATCCAGCTGGACACACAGCTGCCGCCAATGGCAGGCAATCACTGCGGACTTAAAAGCTTCAGCTCCAGTCCCACTACTTCCCAAGTTGTCTTCTTTCCTTTATCAGTGGACAGGTTGCCTTGTTTGCCATGAGAGACGTACAGGCCATCTCTAATTTGACTTCCCGGAACGAACCCTCTGTCTCCGTGCTCTCGCTACAGCAGTAGAGTTTCTGGTTAGAAAATTCAACAGAATCTAAAAGAGTGAGAAGATGCCTGAGAAGAAGTGTGATGGTGCCCATTTTTAATGATAAGGGGTATTTGCAGAATTGTGGTAACTATGGAGGAATAAAGTTGATGAGCCATACAATGACGTTATGGAAAAATAGTTGCTGAAACTAGACAGAGCAGAAGTCAGCATTTGTGAGCAGCAGTATGGTTTCATTCTGAGAAAGAGCACAACAAATGCAGTGTTTTCTTTAAGAATGCTGGTAGACAAGTGCAGAGAAGGTCAGAGGTGGTTGCACTGGATCTTTGTAGACCCAGAAAAAGCATACGACAGGGTTCAGAGAGAGGAACTATTGTACTGTATGACCAGTCTTGAGCGGCAGAGAGTATGCTAGACTGGTGCAAGACATGTATGCAAGATAGGAGACCGTGTTGAGGTGTGGTACAGGAATGTCAGAGAAGTTCAAGGTGGAAGTGGGACTACATCAGGTATAATCTCTAAGCCCCCTTTTGTATGCAGTGGTGATGGACAGGCTGACACAAGAAGTTAGGCGGGAATCTCCATGGATCATGATGTTTGCAGATGACATTGTGATCCCTAGTGGGAGCAGGTGAAGGGAGAAAAATCTGCAGAGATGGCGTTATGCCCTTGTAAGGAGTGGAATGAAGGTTAGTCCCAGCAAGACAGAATATGTGTGTGTTTGAATAAGAGGAACCCGAATGGAGCAGCGAGGCCACAGGAATTGGAGATTAAGAAGGTGGAGATTTTAAGTGCTTAGGGTCAATAGGAAAGGAAAGGTGTCAAAGAAAATAATGAGACCAGTGATGCTGTTTGGTTTGGAGACAGTGGCATTGACAAAAAGACAGGAAGTAGAGCTGGAGGTGGCAGAAATGAAGATGGTGAAGTTCTCTTTGGGTATGATGAGGATGGATGGGATCAGGACTGAGTCCATCAGAGGGACGGCACTTATTAGATGTTTCAGAGACAAGGTCAGAGAAGCCAGATGAGATGGTACTGAGGAGGGATAGTGAATATCTTGGTGGAAGGATGCTGGGGTTGGAACTGCCATGCAAGAGGTCTGAGGTTCTCAAAGAGAAGATTTATGGATGCAGTGAAAGACGACATGAGGCTAGATGGTATGAGAGAAGAGGATATAGAGAATATTGTTACATGGAAGAGGTTGATTCATTGTGGTCCCCCCTGAAGGGAAAAGCTGAAATGAAAGGAAGGAAAATCTAATTATATATATCTGTGGAGGTTCTCAGTTTTCCAGGTCATGGTAAATTCTTGTCAAAATCTTCTTTCCGTAGCAACTGAACTTGATTTTCTGACCTTGAAGATGTTTTAGTCCAGTTGCTATGAAAAGATTTTGACAAGAATTATTATGTATAATATTATGTATAAAAACATAGTTGGGTATTAGGCAGGTCAAGAATAGTTGAGAGTATGAATTGATGAACTCTGAAGATATTTTATCCATCCCCTTTTTTTTTTGGATGAAATCTATATTTCAAATATAGCCCATGTTTTGTAATATTAAGATTATTGTAGTGTGTGTGTGTGTGTGTGTGTGTGTTCCATATTCTTACATGATGTACAGGTAAGATTGTAAACACCAAATCGTGTGTCTGTGTGTGTGTGTGTGTGAGAGAGAGAGAGAGAGAGAGAGAGACATCCTAATTGGGTTTTTGACCCCCTTCCACACACAGTGAATATCTCAGATTTCATCCGAAGTTTATGCAAATAGTAAGGAAGTGTGTTAGTTGCATTTGTCCATTCCTACGCGGAGTGTGCGTGAAGGCAACACGTAAAGGAGCCTTTGGGAGATTAAGATTAAGAGGTTTCTGTCCGTCTCCCACAAGGGATTACGCCACAAAACATTTTCACGAAATTCCAAAGGAGGGGAGCACGGTTTGAGAAGGATCCAAGCTGTAATCCCATGGATTTCTACATGTAATCCCAGGGAATTTTTGTGGTTGTCCCAAGCCCTAGCACACAAGTCTTCTTTTCCTGTCGGCTTTTCCCTTCAGGGCTCGCCATAGCAAATCAGCCTTCTCCATCCAACCCTATTCTCTGAATCCTAATCTCTCACGCCAACCAACTTCATATCCTCTCTCACTACATCCATAAATCTTCTCTTTGGTCTTCCTCTAGACCTCCTGCCTGGCAGCTCCAATTCCAGCATCCGTCTACCAATGTAGTTCCTATCCCTCCTCTGTACATGACCCAACCATCTCAGTCTGGCTTCCCTGACCTTGTCTCTCCAAAACATCTAACATGTGCCGTCCCCCTGATGGACTAATTCCTGATCCTATCCATCCTAGTCACTCCAAAATAGATCCTCAACATCTTCATCTCTGCTACTCCAGCTCTGCTTCCTGTCTTTTGTTCACTGCCACTGTCTCCAAACCATACAGCATCGCTGGTCTCACCACTGTCTTGTACACCTTTCCTTTCATTCTGGCTGATATTCTTCTGTCACATAATACTTTTCTCCACCCATTCCAAACCGCTTGAGCCTGTTTCTTTACCACTTTTCCACACTCTCCATTGCTCTGGTGTTTGACCCTAAGTACCTGAAATCCTCCAACTCCTTGATTTCCACTCCATGTCGTCTCACTCTTCCACTTGGGTTCCTCTCATTCCCACACAAATATTCTGTCTTGCTAAAACTAACCTTCATTCCTCTCCTTTCCAGAGCAAACCTCCATCTCTCAAGATTTTCCTCAACCTGTTCCCTGCTGTCACTACAGATCACAATATCATCTGCAAACATCATGGTCCATGGAGATTCCTGTCTAACCTCATCTGCCAGCCTGTCCATCACCACTGCAAACAAGAAGGGGCTCAGAGCTGATCCCTGATGAGGTCCCACCTCCACCTTGAACTTCTCTGTTACACCTACAGCACACTTCACCATTGTGTCACAACCAGCATACATGTCCTGCACCAGTCTAACATACTTCTCTGCTACTCCAGACTTCCTCATACTATACCAGAGTTCTTCTCTCGGCACCCTGTGCTTTTTCTAGGTTTACAAAAGCACAATACAGCTCCCTCTGCCCTCCTCTGTACTTCTCTATCAGCATTCTCAAAGCAAATATTGCATCTGTGGTACTCTTTCTAGGCATGAAGCCATACTGCTGCACACAAATGCTGACTTCTGCTCTCAGTCTAGCTTCCACTACTCTTTCCAATAACTTCATTGTATGGCTCATCAACTTCACCAGCTATAGTTAGTGCAATTCTGTACATCCCCCTTATTCTTAAAAATGGGCAGCATCACACTTCTTCTCCATTCCTCAGGCATCTTCTCACTCTTTCAGATCCTGTTGAATAATCTAGCCATAAACTCTACCGCTGCCTCTCCTAGACACTTCCATATCTCCACAGGTATATCATCGGGACCAACTGTCTTTCCATTCTTCATCCACTTCAATGCCCTCCTCACTTCAGTTTTACTAATCTCTGCTACTTTGTTGTCTACAATAGTCAGCTTTCTACCCTTCCCTCCCTTTCATTTTCCTCATTCATCAGCTCTTCAAAGTACTCTTTCCATCTTCCCATCACTCTTCTAGCGCCTGTCAATACATTTCCCTCTCTATCCTTAGTCACCTGCTGTATATCCTTTCCATCTCTATCTCTCTGTTTTGCCAACCTGTATAAATCATTCTCTCCCTCCTTACTGTCCAACCGAGCAGACAAGTCATCGTATGCCCTTTGTTTTGCCTTTGCTATCTCTATTTTTACCTTACCCTGCATCTCCCTGTACTCCCTGTACTCCTGTCTGTTCCCTTCAGTGTACCACTTCTTCTTTGCGAACCGCTTTCTCTGTGTATACTCCTGCACACCTTCCACATTCCCCCACCAAGTCTCCTTATCTACTTTCCTTCCAGACGACACACCGAGTACTCTCCTACCTGTCTCCCTGATCACATTAGCTGTAGTTGTCCACTAATCTTGAACCTCTCCCTGACCACTGAGCCTTTCTCATCTCCTCCCTGAAAACCATACAACACCCCTCCCTTTTTAGCTTCCAGCACTTTGTCCTCTGCTCTGCCTTTGTCCTCTTGATCTTCCTTGTCACCAGATTCAACCTACAAACCACCACCATATGCTGTCTGGCTACACGCTCACCTACCACTAATTTTCAGTCAAGCCCGAGTACACAAGTATATCAGTAAATTCCAGATGAATCTTCTTACTTTCAAACTCACTCAGCACGCCTCTGTTGGAACTGATCGCGTATATCAATAAATCACATAATCTGCTGGGGTAAACAGTTTAAACTTTTAAAGGGTGTTTTTTTTTCTGCAATAAATAATCAATTGTATCGAAACAGATGCTTCTCTCCATTTTCTGGAAACCGCAGAAAGTAACTTTTATAATCTCAGACTTTAGAAAAACACAGCTGTCAGTCTTACAAAATTGTTTTTTATCTTCTTTCAAGTGAATTTACATAGCAGGAGTCTTTTTTTTCTGCTTTTGTCGCTGACGGCGGCGGCACTCCAGAGTGGAGAGATGTGCGAGTTGCAGAGGGAACAAATGGGGAACGTCCGCGTAGGGTGCGAGGGGTAGAATGCAAACTTACACAAACAGATGGGCCTTTGAGATGACAATGCAGAAGGGAGAGGGGACAAGAAGGGGTTGTTGGTGTGATTTCCAGCGATTTTGAATTTTCCAAGGGTTCTTGAGGACAGGACAGCCCCAAGTGTTAACTCCAAATTCCCAATTAACGCCATGGAACGACGGTGCATAAATCTGTCCCCGTGACAGTGAATCCCCCCACGCCCTCCAATTTCTGACCAAAAGTTAACGACACCTAGAGACGGAACGACACCACATCTGTTTACCCATAATGCACCGCACCGTCACTCAGTGAATTGCTATTAGCCGATGACAAGGGGGCCGGCCTGCCGGTCCAGTGGCAGACATCATTCATATCTGTAACATCATCTAATTAAACGACATCACTCCTGCCAGACAGTTTCCGTCGTGCTAACCGGAGCAAATTGATTCTCTCACCCACCCCTTGCACCATCGCCACCTCCTGTCTATGCAATGAGCTATGAATAATGCATAGACGTTAAAGTCCTATCTCCCAGCCTGACAAACAATATTGCCACGCTTTGAATATTCCACAAAGGTGCGTCTGCCGTGTGGATTAGCCACGCAGTGGAGAGAGGTGCTGTTTTCACGACCGGGCCATTCGCCATTTACGGGGTCTCAAAACCATTCCGGACACAACGGATGGACAGGTTTACTGTACAACAGCACTCGGGTTTACGATGGCGCTTTAAGGTATTTGCATAGACTTTTATTGCCGCCACTCATACATTATGTCAGCGGTGAAGCCAGGGAGTTAAATTCCATGTTATGTGTTCTGGCCTCTGGTTTTTCCCTCTTTGCAGAAACAACGCTGCCCCTCAGCAACACCTGCAAACGGCGTGCAAGGGCTAATCTACAGGCTGGACAAACTTGAAGATTTTAGTATTTGAAAAGAAATATATGTTTTTATGTTTACACCATGCTTCGAGGTCATGTATTACGCATCTATTTTTTTTTACATTTTCAGATTTAATGGTACTACATTTATGATCCAACAATTAACAGATATTTTTGAAAAATTAGTTCAGATTTTTTTTCTAATTTGGATTTAGTCATTTGTGTTTTTTTATCTGCTTATTTGCTTGTTTTTTTGTCTTTTGTCTGCTCCGTAGACTTTATTTCTACTAAATCTTTTTTTTCCAGCTGAGATATTTTCAGGTGGTTTGTTTCCTTGCATATGGCAGCTCAGAGGAAACTGTAGATAAACAGCAAGGTTAGTGACTAGTCGTTAATTACAAAGTTTGTCAATGTAGGTAGGCTAGCTACCTTGTGAATGGTGTATAACACCTTTTAACAGCATAATTATATAATCATTGCCACTTGTTGCAGAAGTGAAAATAAAAGATGTATCTTTCGTTGAGCGTCTGCCAGCGGCTGGGTAGTGTGCACATTTAATTTTAATTAAAGCCTGGGTATTTACCAGCCTTAAGGTGTTGCAAGCTGGAAACAGATATTTGCCTTTGAAACTGAATGCGTCCAGATGCCGTGTCCGTGGCTCAGACCCAACCGCTCAAGTCAAATTCTCAATATGTGTGCTCCAATGTGACCTTCTTTCAGATACCTGGATTCAATATAAACACCCTATTTGACAGCCTGGAGGGGGCCATCTTTGAATCGCCTGAGTCTGGACTTTTTATCATGAAGGTTAATGATCAGGTGTAATGAAAGCGCAGCAGAGGCAGGCAGACAGAGAGAAGAAAATCTGAAGAGGGGGCAACTCTTCAAAGAAACCTGGATCGGATTGGCCGGGCTGCCTTTCAGTTCCTGTTTTGCTACAAGGGGGGTTTTGGAGCCCACGCATCTAGGCAGGAAGTGCGGAAGACTTCAATGAGATGGGTCTCCTCAGCGGCGCTACTCCTCCTTACTCATTTTTTCTTTTTTGGGGGGGCGGGGGGGAGGGGGGGGGCATCAAATGATGAAGGTTGATTATTAGACGCTGACCCAGCAAGATATCAGAAGAAGCTCCGACAGTAGGGGCGGCGTCATCAGAGCGCGGGAAAGAAAGGGGAAAAACAAAAACTGGTTCATGTTTGTTTGTGTTGCTGGGGATACAGCCGGGCACCTGACGTTACTGCACCGCCTAATGAGGGAGGTTGGGTTCAAGTCGTGACCTGCTTCCTTTGGCACAAACTCATTCCGACGCCTTGATCCGTCAAACCTCTGCGGACCCAACGTTCCCCCACACTCGGGGATGCTGAAAGTTCCCCGCCAGTTGGCGCCGCTTGACAGGAAGCTCCCGTCACCATTCTCTGCCTTTCAAAAGAAAGGCAAGGACTTTGAAGGAAAAGAAAAAGAAAAAGGCTTCCTCCAGAGTCAGAGTAGAAACAGAAACTCAACGCGTAACCTCTTCTGATCTGATGTACCTTTCAATGAATAGTTCTGTGTGTATGTGTGTGTGTGTGTGTGTGTGAGCTTCAAAGGGGAAGCTGGGATGATGAACCTGAACTTCACGTGTAAATGCTATATCGTGCTTTTATCACTTTGTGGTTTCAAAGCACTTTACATACGATAACCAATTCACAGACACGCACAGACACACACTGATGGCAGCAGGGGTGCTATGCAATCCGCTAAGGAGGCCATCAGGAGCAACTTGGTGGGTTCGGTGTTTTGCTCAAGGACACTTGGGCATACAGCATGCAGTTTGTATGACCATGGGCAATGTGTGAATGGTAACCCAAGCAGGGTTCACAGACACACACACACACACACACACACACACACACACACACACACACAGACACTGACCTATAGGAAGGCCGTATAGAATTTGAGATCTGCTGTAAATCATCACAGCAAAGGCAGAGGTTGTACTGGAAGTGGTAGAATTGTACATGTAAATCTTACCAAAAGCTGAGTAAAATTCCTCCTTATTCAGGCGCTCGTCGTCGTCGTCGTCGTTGTACTTCAGCAGGTCAAACAGCGTACACCCGGAGGTTTCTTTAGAAAGACCCTCTTGCTTGATGATCTTTGATGAACACACACATGCACACAATGCATTTGTCATCACATCACAGCCCTGAGTGAGTCCCAGTGTGCTTCATCAATCCAAAATGATAGAAACATCAGCCTGTCACTTCCAGCAAGCTACTTCCTAATGATGTAGCTGTTCAAACTTTCTTAAATTATAAAACAATCCCAGTTACTTCCTGTTTCATCTATTTATTTTTTCATTTATTTCATCCACTCAGGAAACTCATTAACATCCAACCTCTGCAATTAATTATGGCATGAATAATGTATGTTAATTTTTTTTTTTTAAAGCAATTTAGCAAAATACTGTCGCCTAATTTGTGACAAACATCTAAGTTGAAGATTTGATCCAGCTGAATCACCTAGGTCACGTGCAGGAGCTGCAAGTCACCCGCTGTGCACGTGCGTCAGATCCATCGCACAGAGAGCAGAGATTTGAAAAATCAGAGTTTATCAGAATAAATTGGTATAAACAGGTGAATTCATTTATTGAGGACTTGAGGACTTATTCATATATTTAATATTTTGTTGGGCAATGTGCCTGATAATTAAATGTACTGTGTGTTTTTTGTGCAAAGCCTCTCACTCACAAGCTTTCTATCATGTTCATTTGTGTGGTTGCGTATGTGTGTGTGCGTGTGTGCTGCCAGCTGTCAGAGCATGAACGCATCAAAGTTCCAGCGAGACACAAGTTGTCACAAGTCCCAAAATAGATATTATCAAAATAAAAGCTGAAATTTGTTTTTTCTGCCATTTATTTGGCTTGAAGGAAAATTTGTTGGTTTTATTGTCTGTTTTGTTGTTTGTGTGTTTTCTTTAAGTATCATTCACTTAAATAAACTTATTTGGCAAATTATGATAAAAAAAATTAAATCATTAAAAAAGGTCATGTGTGAAAACAATGCTGATAAAATAGCCCATCAATCTGCTTTGCCACAGAACAGCTGAAACCAAAAACTTTAAATAAATAAATAATATTCTATTCATATTCTAAAAAAAGGAACACTGCAAAGACTGTTACTAAACAAAACAAGAAATGGTATCAAAAATGTGAAAAAAAAGAAAAAAAAAGAAATATAAGAGCTTGTGGGGCGGTGCTTGCTCTGAATCCCTCTCAAAAGGGCTCCAAGCAGCATTTTGATTTTATCAGGATCCTGCAGAAACCATGCCCCCCCCCCCCCTTCAGCCGGTACATCCATCACGCTCAATCAGCTGCCAGGGTGCTGATGGCAGCGGACTGCTCTGTGCGCCGCCTGTCCCGTTGCCGCGCTTCCGTGAAGTCAAGCACTTTCAGCTTCTAGGATCATGGCAATCACCAGTATTTTCCGAGAATTTTGCCGTTTATCTTCCGGTGACGCCCGCCGCAACCCCCCGGGGGGTTTGCATGACATTATTTTCTATCTATAATAGGTAATTAATCAACACTCATTTTGGCAAAATAAACTTTAAAACATTTTTTTCTCTTCATCCCAAGTACTTGGCTCATTCCATTTCTTCACTTGGAATGATCCAAGCCCCCCTCCCAGGCTTGCATTGATTTTGAGCGGTTCACCTCATCAGCTCCCACCTTGCTTCTGTGTCTTGAGCGTTCCACCGAAATGTTTTTTATCAGCTTCTTGTTATTTGGCAAAATCAAACTTCGACGTTCTCGTACGAGGATGTCAGGCCGTTCATTGTCAATGATTGCTTAATAACTGGACTAAAATGCACCGTCGCTGGTCTTTTAACGCGGTTTCTTCTGTTTTGTTTTCCCAGCAAGTGGGGTCACTATGTTTTTATTTAGGTACTATAAATAAACCTGCCACGCTTAAACAACCCCCTTGTCAGGCCTGGTTATTGTCGTCAGGCACTGAAACGAGGGAGCGTTCTATGGCGGGGATCAAAACAAATGAGGCCAGTAAGTACGGAGTAAGCACGGTTAATTACAACCGAGGTATTAATCTATTACACATTCTGTAAAAACAGGAATGGCCTTAGGCTTCATCCAGTGTTTATGGGAGAGGTAATAAATATCCGAATGAAGCTTTCTATCTTTCCCAGAGGTTAAAAGCCAATGGCTCGACCTCCTCACCTGTGACAGTTCACTGGCTCCGATCTGGCCGCTGTTGTCGGCGTCGAAGCGCTTGAACATGACGTCCACCAGCTGCTTCCTGCCGGCCATGTTGTCTTTGTGCGCACGGTGGATGCTGGAGCCGGTGTACCGTTGGTCATGCAGATCCAGAATCTTGGTTTTCAGCCGGCGGTAGTCGCTCAGGCGGCAGTTATCATCTGGCGGAAGAAGACAATGAAAAATTCAAGCACTGAAGCATCGGTATTACATTTATTCAATAATAATAAATTATTTTAACCCTCATATCTCAGATGAGGGGTAAAACGTCTTCAAGTGAAGAATTTCAGGTCCAGTTGCCATGACAAGAAGATTTTGACAAGAATTTTTTGCAATCATTAATTCTGCAATAAGCTGAAAATCAGTAATATCTAAATAAATCCATTTATTGATAAATTCTAAATGAATGAATACATAAATATATAATACACAGTCATGACAATCAGAAAACAAATAAATACATAAAAGACGAAGCATAAATACTCAAAAAGTGCCCCTGGGGTTCAAACTGGCCCGAAATAATGAGAAAAAAATAATGAAGGGAACTAATGATTTATTAAATTGGAGGTAATGTTCAAAATCCCTGCCAACTATTATTACCTGTGAAAAGCAGAATCCCCCTGAGAATTGCTCTAATAAAAAGGAGACTTAAATTGTGGCACATCTTTATTGATTTCCTCACAAAACACAAATTCGAAGGAATGAGTTCCCTGAGGGTGGGGACAGCGACAGCGCAGCCTGTCAGTGCCAACGAAATGAAAATGAATAGAAATTCAACAAATAATGTAAGCCCCCTTCAACACGAGTCTGACAAGCAGATTCATCACAGGGGCGACAAGAGCTTTCGCTTGGCAGTAACAGGAAGGATCTCAACATCTTATTTGCAATGTAACTACAATCTAATTACACTGTAAATTCAAAAGCCTTTGGTTCAAATACGGCAACGACAAGAAAGGTTAAGGAACAATGACGCGCCACCATCGCCCACCCCTGTAAGAGTTTGCCGGCGACATTTGTACTGTTGGGCACCATGCTGTCCACAAGAGAAATGCCACCGTTGTTCCGTGAGATGAAATAACAAGGGGAGGGCGCCGTTACATTTGCCAACTTGGGAGGAACATGAGATTTGAAAATTTTCTGCGGGGAGCTTACCGACGGGAAGGCTACAAAAGAAAGCGGAAGAGAAGGAAAAACAAAGACACAACAACACGGTGTTGGATTGCCAGGCTTACATGAACAATAATAATAATAATTAAAATAATAATAATAATAATGCATATACTTTTTCCTTTTTCATTTTCAATTAACAGTGACCAAATTGTTGAACAGACCAAAAAAGGATGAAATTGTCAAAAAGAAAAAAACATGAATATCATATCCATTGCAGGGAAAAGTGTTTAAAAATAGAAATAAAAATATTGCATTAAATCGTCTGTCGGACGATTGGCGGAATCAAACATCAGGGACTCTGACGAGGGTGACCGCCCTGTCGAAATCGTAGGTTTCCGCGGCGATGGGGCTGGAGGAGCTGTTGGCCCTTGGATCATCCAACACCTGAACCTGGGAAATATTTGTCAATGAAAAAGGGATCCGGACATGATCTTCGAGCTCTTACTGATCGCCCAGGACGAACTGACGAGAAATTGTCTTTTCTTTTCTTCTGGCCGTTGATGAAATGTGGATACCAGCCACGGTGACGTTTGCCTGTTCGGGGGAACGATGGTATTTGACAGTATTTCTCTTGTGTATCTCCACAGCTCAGAACTCCACAACTATGAGCTTTTACATAAAGTGTGGCCCCAGAAAACTCCAGATAATCTTCCCCCGACTTTGTGGAGTCGGTTATGGATACAGTATGGATTAACTGCATCTTTACTCCTCAACCCTGTGTGAAAGACACACTGTTCATGCCCTGGTTAACATGGCCTATCAATATATTTCTTTGTGTTTTTTTGTTGATTACATGATAATAACACCAGGGTTACTGGGATTCATTTGATTTACATCTCAGTAATTTATCCTCTGCCTTGACAGAACTACAATCTGACACTCGAGATTTCGCCAAAAATCAGCGACAGGTGCGGTCTCTTGGTGCCAGGACACAGATTTGGATTACAATCCGAGAACAGAGAATTAGCAAGCGGGCTAACATGTAGGATAAAATGCACAAGCTAACATGTCTGACCAAGGTCGACTTTTCCCAGTTTTTCATGCCACTAATAAACGCCCTAGATGACATCTGATGCCCCAACAACAATGACGGATCTGTTTGTCTGCATTTCATGCCGCCCCGTTTTGTTTTGTTTTTTTTTTCCACACAGGACACAAAAGCCATAAAGAAAGCGGTTCCAAGGACAACGGATGAATGCCATCGATCATTAATCGTCAACGCTGTTGTTATGAAAAATAGGTCTGGACCTGGACTTGCCGGAGCCTCGGCTCTTGGATGGGGAACAGGAAGTATGCAAACAAAATTTATCCATGACTAAACACATGTTCCAGATCACTGCCACTGTTCCATTTATTCATTATCTATGTAGTAATCCTGCAGTCAGGGTTGCGGAGGGGCAGCCTACCCCAACCGCCATTGGACGAGCGGCAGGGTTCACCCACAACTATCTCCCAGTTGATCACGTGGTCACATATAGAGACATACAACCATTCATCCTCTAAATGGCATATCATAGACAGATGCACAACAATAACTCCATCACACTCACATCTGGGTAATTTAGGATCTCCTATTAACCTACTGCATGTTTTTGGACTGTGCAAGAAAACCTGGGTCAAACCCCATGCAAACAAAGAGGACATTAAAACTCCCACTATGCCAGAATGAACCAGGAACCTTCTTGCCGTAAGGCGGAAGTGTTAAGCACCGCACCGCCGTGTTTTCTCCCTTTTTCTTTTTTTTTTCAAATCTTTCTTTGCCACAACAGAGCATCACAGTACTGCAGTATTGCAATTTTGCAGCATAACAGTATCGCGCTGACTCCTTATTCCCCAGAGGACCACTCACTCCTTCTGTTACGTAGTAGCGCTGTGCAAGACGCCCCGGATTCTGCCCTCGCTGCTCTTTTCAGGGTGATGAAGCGCAGTTATTTCCTCCAGGATGACTAACTCCACCTTCAAGGTTGTTTTCCTTTTCTTTATTGTTCTTTTTTTTAAGAGAAGGGGGGGCAATCAGAAGATGCTTTTAGTCACAGAGACATTGGACGGTTAAAACAGTAGATAATGCTGGCAAATTTGGAGCGGGGGGGGGGGGGGGGGGGGGAGGGTGGGGATT
>CAAKHD010013325.1:138031-150233 GCA_901007705.1 Fistularia tabacaria | reverse complement strand
CGCACACACACACACACACAAACACACACACACACACACACACACACACACACACACACACACACACACACACACACACACACACACACACACACACACAGATGCATTTGACTGAATAATTGGGCATTTCTGGCACATAATGAACATGCAAATCAATACGGAATACCGGGACGACAGCGGGCGGCCTATAAATAATCCCATCGATCAGGGGCACCGTGTCCCCGTCTGGAACGTGCACAGACCTGCGGGGATTTCGACAAAGATGGATACCACAAACAAAAAGAAAAAAAAAATCAAACTTAATGGTTTCTATCGGTTTGAGACTATAAATACATTTACTGAATCTGTGGCCATCAGGCTGATGTGTTCGGTAGATTTTTGACTCGATCATTCATTCTACCAGCGAGGGCATTATCTGGAAATAAAATAAATAAAATAAAAAGGAGTCAGCATTTCACTCGTCTAAAAGTAATGATGATAACACAGCGTTGGGTATTATCAATTATATATTCCTTTTTATGGAAACACAGAGAAAATCAATATTATTTCACTTCATTTTTTTAGTTCTCATTTTAGCTTTTCCACTCCTCTACCAGATGAAATAATTTCGGGGGGGGGTTACGTCTTTACAGCTTGTGGGACTTCAGCCGCTTGTAAATTACCCGAACCCTAAGAATAGGTGAGAATAGAAATTTTGATGTTTTCAAAGGTATAAGTTTTTTGACTTGTTTTCCAATGAGTCTGAAATCTGTGATTGAATTCGGGAATATTTGAATAGATCTCATCCTACAGATTAATTATACATTTGGGCTGGTTTATCCTGTAGTCAAAGTATACATTCAATTTCAGGGATCAGCTCAATGTTAAGAAAAGTGCCTTTATAACATTGTAATAAACAATCACAATGGCTATAGTTGCACTGATAACTCGCTCCACAGGGGGGTTATATCTTGAGGTCGACGACATAAGGCCCACTAAAGTTCCCTCTGTCAAAGGTCCAACTGCTGCACAGCGCGCCATCATGTTTTTAAAGATAAAACACAAAAACTCCTTGGGAGAATGATTCGCCGTGGAAACCCTCGTGTTACAGCCGGGCAAATGCGAAGCACTTCGTTTTGCATCACAGACGTTTTACGCTGTTCATTTCTAATGCTTTCTTGCCTGACATAAAAGAACACGGGCCAAAATTGGGGACTGTATTTGACATAAGTGCACAACAGTGTAACCGATGCATAGTATGCTGTTTACTACCATTATCTATGGGTGGGTAGCACGATGGTTGCTAAAAGAAGTGCTGCAAATACTAGTGGCACCCGGTCTGATATTCAAACGTGTACTAAAATGTTTTCCAGCCTCATACTAAGCAGTGAAAGTTCAGGAATGTGGGTATTAGGTATTCTGATTAAATTATTGAGTTGCATGGGTTCTTCTATCACTTTATTCATATTCTATTCCTAAAATATATATATATATATATACTACAGAGCAAATATTTTAATTATTTATGTTTCTATTGTTTCTATTTTTTTCCAATGTAAAGCAGATGGTGATAACTGTTCTTATAAATAGGTGATATAAAAAGTTATGCATTGGTAACAACAACTATTGATTTAAAAAAAATGCCCAGAGAATAGATGAGAAGTAGTTCTGTGGAGAAATCCTCCTGGGTTCTCGCTTTTAGAAACCTGATATATTATTTGTTTAAATATGCATTTTGTGAGAAAAGTCTGCTGGGACATATTCAATCAGAGCTACAGAATAATAATCGTAAAATATGTGGTGTAATTTGGTCCGCATCTTTTGAAGTGCAACCTTATCATTTTTGAATCAATGAACAAAATCTAAGCGGCGTCTTATTTGTGATGGCATCTCGTCGCTTCGATTGATGCTTGCCAATGGGTGAACCTGGCTGGGAGGAGCGGCAGGCCTGATGACACTGCTCTGCTGACATGCAAAAAAATATGCCCCTTCACAGAAACGGCACCTGAGATTCTGCTACTGTGGACGGCGGAGTGATCACATCTCACCACAGAGCACTTGGAACGTGACGCTGAGACCTCCCAGGTGCTTTCAAGGGAATGGAGAATTACTGTGACGGGCTGGATAATTCCAGATCGCAGCATCTTTTAAAGAGCAGGTATAGTATTTAACAGGTAAGTATTGTGTTATTACTGTTGCAATCAACCATTCATTTTCTCATTCAAACATCATATAGAGACATATTCACTCCCTCTTAAATCGAACCAGGGACCTTCTTCCTTTGAGGAGGAAGTGGTAACCACCGCGACACCCTCATAAATTAATAGATAACACAATACTTCAACGCCTAAATTTGAGGTGTTTCATTCTGTCATGTAGCAGCTTACACAAAGTAATGTAGAAAGTTACATCACTGACTTGAACTATTAGGGTGCAGGAAGCTAGCAGACATGTTGAATGATGGAGACGAAAGATGGAGACAGAAACGCTAAAGTTGACGCCGTTAGCATTCAAACAGAGACGGGCAGGGGCCAGGAAGCTGGTTGGACAAAAACACGGTGAAGCAGGCAGTGGCAACGAAGATGAAGTGCAAATACCCTGACAGAAAAGACCATTCAAATGTTCAGGAGACCAATGAATATATGGTGTAATTTTTCACATTTCATTTCATTATCACAGGTGATATAACAAACAACTACCTCCTTGCTCTTACGCACAAATTTAGCGCCAACAGTGCGAAGTTCTGCCTTAAATCGTTCTGTAAGATGTTTATATTTGCTCGTTTTGTTTCTTTGCTCTTATTTATTTGACTTTCATGGCTTGAAACCGGGTCTGGGTACTAATTTCATACCACATACTGTTAATGTGTGCTGGTATGACAATAAGAGTTCCTTGAATCCTTGAATCCTTGAGTTCCTTGAATCCTTGAAGCAAAGGAAGTATCGAATGTATCAAAACACAAAGGTGTAAATTTCAAAATAAAACAGGAATCTGTGACTTATGATTTTTTCTTCAATGATAGTTGGAAAAGAATAGTCTTAAAACTAAAACTAAGGAACCTAGAGGTCCTTTTTTTATATGAACAAAGCACCACTCTCTCTTTGATGATCTATTCAAGATGGATTTATTCATGGAAATAAAACTTTTATGGGCATGTCATTTTTTTTTCGAAATCTCCAGCAACCTTCATTAAAGAGCAGGGAGGGTTCAAACCCATGTCCCTCCTAGTCTTTCTTTCATTCATTCATACATGCATTCCTCATGAATGCGCAGCCTAATACAGTGGCGTAGCCGGCTCCTTAATCTTAGGATAAAGGAAAACAAGTGAGTAAAGTTGAAATAAGTGATATACATGCATACTTTATATAGACAGTCTTTAATTGAGGAAAATCCCCAAATATCTCCAAATGGTCAACCCATAACATAACATTGCCAACAACATTGTTGAGAATGCATACTCGATACCAATGGCTAAATTCAAGGTCCGTCTTTTTGTAACATAATATTAATCCTGGATTTGAGTCCCAAATTGTTTCGAATGAATGAAATTGTATCGTAGAGTCCTCGGCCTAAAATCCCATGAATGATCTTCATCCAGCATCTTGGAGCAATGCGAGCCGCTTGTTCTCAACCATTAGCAGCTCATTTCTTTGAGAAGGATGGCACCATAATCAAAGCTCAGAATAATTCAAAACAAATGAATAACAATCCCCCGAATGACTGATAACGTGTAATCACACTTTTGTGTCGTTCTCAAAAAAAAAAAAAAAAAAGTGCTCTGATTCCACATCCACTGATCTGATACAGAGTAAATGAAAACATAATCTGGATAGAATGAGCCGGAAAATTAATCTCCTCTGCCCCGAGCGCCAAAGAATTCAATAGAAGAATTAAACCCGACCTCCGGCTGCATTTTTTTTTCCTTTCAAAAAAAAAACAAAACATTAACAATCTTCAAAAAATATGAGGTCAGGTTGTAAAAGAAAAAGGCCCTATTTTGGAGGTAGGCTCACCTGCCGCCAGATTAATTTCTGTGGCCAATCAAATAATTGGTGATTAAAAGAGCAAAAAGCCTTTGGGCCTCAGGGCCGGAGACCCGACGGAGCCTCCGACGACATGTCCTTGCAAACGTAATGATCTGCAGGCCCCTGGCTTTTAATGAGCTCCGGCGCATTGTTTCCACGACAACGGCATGGCAGGAGCAGAGGCTGTAGGTTCTGAGGCCCTTCGGTGTGGCTGTGCCGAGGGCGCTGGCGCATGTCCCCGTGGAGAAGGTGGACGGTCTCGGTAGGGTGTTTTTCCTAGCGGAACCCCACGGATGCAGGACCACAGCGGCTATACCGGGGAGGCGTCGAGGGACGACAACGACAACTACAACAACAGCAAGGCCTGCTTATAAAGACGGAGCCAAAGTGCTCGTTACATCGCTGATGCTTCGGTTTAGCACGGAGGAGAGGCTGCTTCAGGAGAGGAAATCAACTTCATCTCCAGAAGGTTTATTCCCAGGGCTGCTGGAATCCTTCCAAGTTAGTTTTGCGGAGATTAGACCGAGCCGAAATGCAAATGACGGCAGTGATCATGTATTACATCTACTATGACTTTTCAATTTGGAGGCGGGGGGGAAGACGATCACTTCCCGTGCCTGCGGTGCATAGATGGCATGTTATTTGCAGAAACAGCTGCCATCATTAGAACCCCTGTGCAACTTGTTTGTGACGCCATCCACATGTTTCGTTCCTTCCAAACACAAAAATGTTTTAATTTCATCGGTCCTGATTGTCCTGAGTTGAAGAGCCTCCTTAAAGAACCTTGATCACGAGCTCCTATTGGACAGAAAAGTTGTGAGAACAAAGTTCTAAGAAGTGTCCAACTTGCATTTGGTTCCAGGAACTCCTGTCCTCTAACTTTTTAGTTTGGATTCCCACAGGCACTAAGGGACCACAGTGGGGACCATAGTGATGCAAGCGCCTCCGATGTATACTTTAAGCACCACACTCAAAGACAAACCACCACAAAAAAGAAGCCAACGACACAGACAACATGGAGAAGGAAATTGCCTCATTGTTCACGCTCTGCATGACGGCAATAATAACCAGACTATCAGATGGGGTGAAGTGTTTTCATTTTCTCCCTGCAATGCTACTGTGAAGAATCCAGCTGTTGGCAAACTGTACTTATTTTGTCCACAAAGTGCCCCCCGCGGTGTTAAAAAAAATCAGATGTGAGATTTTCTAACTGTCGTCTCTGCTTTCCTAATGCAACAGAAGAACTACTGATGTGGTTCCAGTTGCAAGAACTAAAACAGGATCTACCAGGACCACGGGTCGTTCCAAATTGGACATTCTCCGGAATAACTGGACACGGCGAAAACCTCGGCCGGCCTGCCGCCACAACTGTCTCTACTCATGGCTGACATATCAACCCTCAGTCGGATCAGACAGGCTTTTTGTGCAGCGCATAATTTCCAATCAGATCCAATCGCGGCTAAGTCGGCGTTCGGCGGGAGGGGAAAGTGAGGGTCGTACGCTCTCCCCACTGCTAATGAGAAGCTTCAGTCAACACATGGCTGTCATTTTCCATCCCATCTTACATTCCAGATAAGAGTTGGAGCGAAGATCTGCCTGACAAGGCCCGTCCAACATGGAATAAATTCATCCGGCAGCTGCAGCTCTTTGTAAACTGGCGCCGGTTCAAAAGCAATCATTTCCTTTGATTCAGGAACTAAACTTCAACCTGTCAATTTAGCTTGACGCTAATTCACTAGTCCATAATTATAACATTCACATCACCTTGTGACACCGCAATTCCACGTCGGTGATGGTACGTGGTGAAGTGTATTCCACGACAAGGGACCTCATGTTAGCCTTGTTTCACGCAGTGATACATTCAAACCTTTCGCGGCTAAAAACAGAAAGAAGCTTGATATTGTTGAGGCCACGAGACTTGAATAATATTCTTGAAGACGTTCCATCTCTCATCCGAGAGGCTTCTTCCGTTCTATTGGACTGTGGGGAGTTATGCTGGCATCGTACGTTTCTGGCCCTCGCGACATTTACACAATGTAAATATTGATATTGTCTGGATAGAAATCAAACCAGCTAATCAGAGAATATAGTATTCAACAAGGGGTTCCGGGCCATCGGTGCACCCGAGGCTGCTTTAATGGCATGGCTGGAACATGAATGGATTTTCAGACACTGACAGAAAAAAAGGACAAACCGGCCTGAAAAAGAAAAAAATATAATTGCTTTTGTTGATTTAAGTAATCCATTATTGGGCCAAGATAATGATATGCTCCACCTCCATTTAGGTGGATACCCCAAACCTAATCGCTCGCTATGGTGTGCATGTCCCATTCCACACACTAATCGTTATTACATCCAGATCTGGTATATTACATGGAGCCGCCCCCGGTGTCTGGGTCTACATGCCGCCTTTCCAGTGCCCAACTAAGATCACACTCATAGCTGAAAATCAGAAAGTCGAAGCCGCCATATCATGAAAAATAATCGAAACTGTTCACAATGTTTCATAATTCATGTTTGTGTTTTGGGTCGGGAAAATAAAAAAGGAGTTGGACAAAGACGGCCCTCCAACAAGCTTCCCTGTCTTTTCCATCATCCTCTCATCCAATGAGAAATTGATTAAATATCAGTCAAAGTACAAAGAAAACTACCCCGGAATGATAAAGCAGAGGTATGAAGACAAATTTGGGGCCAGAGGACTTTTTTTTGATCTGCGATTGATCGCTTGGCGTCGGTCAAACATTCATCCACCGCATTGCGGCGAGACAATGCCACTGCTGTTAAGCGTTAGGCCTTGATTGGCAGGTCAAAGGAACCCAGGTTCCTGATTTGGGCCGTCGGCAGTTTGTGCGCAGGAATGCTTCTGATGTATGCCCCATGACGAGGCAGCTGTTAACAGTTGGTTAGCGTTTTGGGGGTTGCCATAAACGCCTCGACTTCCCATTCCCCGCGGCTTCCTTTTCTTTTCTAAATTGGACAGCTCGGCAGTGGAATCATGCACGTCCGCCGGGCCGCCTATTGTCTGACAAGAAATACTGTCTTGATGTCTTTTTATATACATGTAAAGAAAGAAAAAACCAATTTGATTCAAATCTAACGCGATAGTTTTTAACAGGTTTCACAATCTTCTGATATTGTCGGGGGAGGGGGACAGTAATCAGTAATGATAGGCAGGACTGGCACGGACCACGCAGGTCTGAGTTGGTTTGATCCGGCACAGGATGCTGATGCAGCAAAGGTGACAAAGAGCTCGGAATTAGCTTGGATTTGGGGAATGGAGGGTCCATTAATTCACTCATGCAGAGAAACTGGCGAGGTGTGGGCACGTCGGCATTTGAGGGTCGGCAGAGCTTGACAATCGCATGCTTAAAGGGAACCCCGCCTGGCAGGACTAACAGGCATAAATATGCTTTACTGTTTGTGTCATACTAGAATGTGTTGTTAAAAAAGCACGAAGAACAGCTATTTCTTTAAATATCGCAATTACAAACTGCCATTGTTTTCCTAGGGCAATGCTCACTGGGTTGATGACAATTGGAGGTTGCATTGTGAGATGCTGGATGTTCTCCTGCAAGGATGTCAACAACCCGCTGCTGTAGAAGTAGCATCTGATGAGGAAAGACCAGCCACCGGCATGATCACAGAGGAAGCTGATGACAAGACAACCAGTCAGTCAGCAGAGCGGTCCATAAGTCTACAGTGAACGGCCGATGGCAAAAAGTTAGCATAGCCACACAGTTGCCGCATGCACACCAGCGACTTCTGCCGACTCTTGCCTCTTTGCATCCTTGTTCATCTTCATTTTGAAGCTGACTTCTGTCCTCAGTGTTATCCTCCTCGCTCACATCTCTCTCGGGTTCAAATTGGAAGGGTTGCACGGATGACATGGTTTTGCACCATAGGGTAAAATGAATGGGACCAAGCCCAAACCTCACAAAGTCACTGCCCACACAGTGCTGCAATGTAAACAACAATGGTCTGCCTACGAATGAAAAGTTTTTCTTTTTAATTTTATACAACTAAGATATGTTGTAATTGCTTTTATGTAGCTGGTAGAAAAATTGATCAAATAGGACAGTAATGTCTTGGTAACCAGGGATCCCTTTAAATGTAATCACCATGACAAACTGTGAGGGGTAATCACAGTCGTCGGTATGTCAGCAGTCTAACAGGGCTGGTCGACTTCACCTGGAGAAATCCTTGGAGATCTACCAAAACATTCAGCAACATATTGCAAGTGACCATAGTTTCAAACCTTTCATTCATTCATCGATCCGTTCATTCAGTAATTCATTCAATATCCGTACTGTTTATCCTGCATGCCCAGCTGTCATTGGGAGAGAGGCACGGTTTACCTTGGACCACATATACAGACATACAACCCAACCATTCACGTCATGTAGAGATATATAACAATTGACTCAGTCATTCCCAGATCAGAGATATACAGCAGCTCACTATCATCTACACTTCATATAGAAACAAATTAATCACTCTCATTCACATCCGTCACTGGCTGGGATGGTTACCGAGGCAACCTCAGGGAGTGGGATAGTCAACATGACAACATGTGTCACAGGAAAGGTTCAGATTCTAGTGCTGTTATTCCGTCGATGTTGAGTTTTTGCAAAGGGGAACTATGCCTCGTTTCCAGGGGCGAATAATAATTGGTGTGTTTATGCAATCAATGGCCAACAGCAGTCGACCCTCTCCTGGGAAATATGAGAGTCGTGATGAAACCACCTGTTCCCGCCTCTCAACATCACAGAAAGATCGACGATGGATTCAAATCTTTTCCCTTTGTCCCTCTCTGCAGTGGAGTGTCCTCCGTAAGACTCGGACATGTGTGTCTTCATGACTGTCAAGACTACAAAACTCATATCAGCCAGTGTCTGATTTTCACAGCAACGGCTTTTTTTTTCCTAGCATACACCGTACAAGCTATAATTCTTCCCGTGCCTGAAAACCAGAGGATGAGCACAGTAATACAAAATAATTTGGCTTGAATCAGGTCGTTAGCTTTGCGCCGCTTATGACTTCTTATCCAGAGCTCACTTCTTTGTGTACCATTTTAATAACAACAACGAGGGTTGCTTTTATTACACATATAAGAGAAAGACAGGAATAATATTCTCATTTCCTGATATCTGTGCGTTCTAAACACACCTGGATGCAATCACGGTATCGATAGCTTGCTTGCCATTTTGGAGAAGAAAAAAAAAACACCTTTGCACGATTTTTCTGGGCTGAGAATTATTCCAGAGTCTCTTGAGAACTTTTAAATGTGTCTGCATTGAAGACCCATCATTTATATATTCATATATGTCCTTTATAGAGAGAGAGATAGCCAGGGAGTTTAAATTCTGAAAAACTTACAAGACCTAATGAAGCCGAGAAACCGCTCATCATCTATCTTTCATATATATCGATAAGCCAATTAGGGTCGAGGTTAAGAGCGTCATATATCCGCCCGCCAAAATGGAAACCGTCTCTATTTTATCATTGGCCAAGCAGAAGATTAGAGGGGATCTTCCTAATGACGGTTGGTCATCTGCCAGCGGACAGCGCTTAGCGGCCTGCGTTTGGCCAATGATCATCTCCCTCCCCGCCTGGGTCACTCGCTCACTCACGTGTCGGGTTCTCTCTTGAAAATTCGTTTACCTTCATTTCCTCCCTCCTTCGGGGGGAGAGAGCGACCCTCATCTCTGCCGCCGGCTCAATCGTTGTGCCTCTACGTCAGCCCAGGGTGTGAGCGTTAGCGTCCCGCCTGGGTACCGTGACTAAAACTGCTTGCATTCCCACGTTGTAATAACTAATTTCAGAGGCCGTGAAGGTCACTTGTCGGTAAATATTCAAGACGCATTGCGAGAAGCGAGATAACAATCATAAAAGCTTCACAAAAAGAAACAACATGAAAAGACAGAATAAATACATAAACACATTTTTAAAAAAAAGCTAATGCACAGAATTAGCTGAATGCAAGAAAGCTCAGGGATGCAATCACTGGCCATGTATTTGCATCAAATGTCAAAAAAACAAAAGAACAGTGACATAAAGAGTAGGATATTGGACATCTGCAATCCTTCATCGGTCAGAGCGGGTCATGTGACCCCTCACCTTTATAGAAGCACTCCTCGCTGTGCACAATGGTGACCCTGCGTCCCTGCAAGCACGAAGCCCGGTGTAGCTGGCAGTGGTTCTGGTAGAGCTTCCCATCGGAGCCGCACACAGGCTTGTAGTGGGGCTTGCAGCGGTCCAGGCACCGGCACTCGCCCTGGCCGGAGTCGCCGTCGACGACACAGTGGCGCCCCAGGCCGCAGTATTTGTGTTGACATGGACCCAGGAAGCCATTGTGTCCCATAAACCCTGAGGAGACAGGAGATTGTTTTACTTTTTTTTTTTACTTGTCCACATAGTTTTGGACTGACCAACACTGACCGCCAAGCCAATCATCTCCCTGAACGGAACCCATTAAAGTCCTTTTGCACAGGATTATAAAGCAAAGGAATATTGAAGTTATGGTCTTAAATTCATTCTTTGAATTCTTCTTTATTTTAATTATTTCATTGGACCTTGCAGCTACGTTGCTATTTTATATTGGAAACGTGCATGCTAGTTCTTCTGTGTGGGAGCCATTGCCAAGTAAAATAAAATAATTTCCAAGCTAAAAGAAAAAAAAAAAAATCAAGAATTTTTTCTCATGGTCAAGGGCCTGTCCCAGTTGGACCTTCATGATGAACGCTGTCAATCAAGTAGAGCTCCTGAACTTAAATTGAAGTAGAACGCCTGAAATTAAATCCCCTCTGATTGAATCTATGATCCAATGTGTTGATAACTGTGTTATTACACGTCATAGGCAAACGTCCTATGCGCTATTTACTTCTGTCTGTGTGACATCACAGAAATGATAACATCATGAAAAAAAAGCTTGTTAATCATATTCCTAATCATAATCCTGACTCAGGTCTTATAAATGCACTGAGCAACAACATGTTGACATGCTCGGGAGCACCGGGACTGAAACATGAGCTTTCACAGGGGATTATGGGATTGATTCTAAGGTCCATCGGGTTTTGTAGGAATCAAAGATTTTCCATCTGGCCGTTTGTTTTCGTCGGTTCTGGGATTAAAAGTCTTTATGAAATTAAAAATAAATTAAAAACAAACAAACTGTCTGGCCCCGTGGGAGAAGGCAAAACGAATGCAGACAAAAAATTTTATTTATCTCACTTTCTTCCAAATCTATTTGAAATTGCTCTCCAATGAATTTGGAGCAACAAATAAACGAATGCCAGTCCAAGCATGATTTTTTTTTTTCAATTCAGCTACAAACAAAAGGCACATTTTCCAAGGAAGTGACATCCACAGGAAGAAGGTGTGCAGACGGCTCGAGGCAGCATTAAGACACTATAAGATGGAAAGCCAGGATTTAGACTGGATCTGATTCCTGCAGTTTGACTCTCTCTGGCCTTCGGAGATTCCCCATCAATATTGGATAGTGTTTTTCTCAACCCACATGGCGTCACTGGAATCCATAATTTATGCAAACCAAGCAGGCTACAAAGTAATCTCGGTGGGAACGATTAAAAAAAGAGAAGAACGATCATTTCATCTGAAACATCACACATCCATTGTTCACATTGTTTCAGAGACAATTCGGAATCAAGAAGCTCTGCCGCGACGTTAATTTTAATCAAAGCAACCGTTGGAGAGCTCTGGAGCAGTCTGAGTTCATAGCTCGTGTCCTTTTTTTTTTTTAATGCCGCCGCCAGCAAGAGTACGGCATTTTGACGAGTGGGCGGCGAAAAGGAGACGAGACGGCGTGCACATTTGAAAAATTCTGTTTTGCAAAACATAAATTTCCCCCTCTCTGAGTGGGCCCCTGTGGACTGTGAACAGAAAATTGTTCACACACACACACACACACACACACACACACACACACCTATCATGTAACCCCTCCCTTAGTGGGCCCTATGATAAAATCTACCCCTATTCAGCTAAGCAAGCTAAGCTGCCCTGCAAGGCGCCAACCAGGTCATCAGGAGCAGCTTTTCCGTTTACTGTCTTGCCCAAGGGCACTTCGGCACTAAGGCAGACGGAACCGGGAATAGAACCTTTGACCTCCTTCTGATTGGACCGACTGAGCCGCATTGAGTATGTGCCCCCCTCCCGCCCCCCCCCCCCCCCCCGCCCCC
>CAAKHD010013325.1:111857-130293 GCA_901007705.1 Fistularia tabacaria | reverse complement strand
AAAAAAAAATTTGTGGTAAAATTTTTTTTTTTGAAATTATTTTTTTTTTTTTAAAAAAAAAAAAAAAAAAAAAAAAAAAAAAACATGAATTCAATTTTCTACACAAATTCATGTGTTAATGCAAAAGTAATCTAATACATAGGTTAACTTAAGCTTTTCTACGGAGCATGTTTTGAACATACTTGTAAGTCAAGTTGTTAGCAGTCACTGCTTTTATTTAGGCAAGACCTGAGTTTACTTCCTGCACAGGGTTCATTGCTGCGTGGCTACCTTGTTTATAAGTATGTCAAGCTGTGCCTTTCTGTCTATTGCTGTATCTCTGCATGTCTTTGACTATAAAGCCAGTTGTGTTTGTGAGAGGAGTTTCATAAATAAAGTTGACTTGCTCATTATTATCATGCATGTGCGTGTGTGTCACATTGCCAACATTGGTAATTAAGGAAGGGGCAAAACTACATGTGATCTGAAGGAGTTTCATGTTACCGAGCGTACACCAGCTGGAATACCTGTGCTGAATTTCAGAAAAGCTGTAAATATTTTCGTTCACCTTGTAGGATTGTGGGTCAACATGGGCTTTCACACCGCCACCATCCTTTTAAGACAGGGGAAAGGTAGTGCTCGGCTCCAGCATAGGAGTAAACGGGAGTGTGGAGTGAAAAACAATGGTAATGATAACTCTTGATGCAGCGACCAAGACCAAGACAATCCTAGAAGATACTGATAGAACTTTCACTTCTTTTCCTACAATGCTTGATCAGCACCAACAGATGGGGAACTACAAGTACACCACACCTTTTCCAACAAGAGTCTCTTCTTCTCTTGACCTTATCTCACAGGTTTTCAACAAAGAGTAGACTGCGAAATGTTGAGATTCTTTTGAGGATTTACTAGGATAGAGAGGATCAGGAATGAGTCCATCATCCGGTCCTCACATGTTAGATGCTCTGGAGATACAGTCAGTTTGAGATGGTTTGGTCATGGGAGGAGGGATTGTGAAGATCTGGAAAGATCTTTACAAAGAGGAGTTTTATGGAAGTTGTGAAAGAGGACATGGAGTAAGTTGGTGTGAGAAGATGAGGCTCCAGAGAATTGGGATGGATGGAAGAAGTTGATTCGCTGTGGCTGAAGGGAGCAGCCAAAAGGAAAAGAAGAAGTACTGAATTGCGACACTGGGCAACTGTCTCATAAAAAAAAGAATACGACATTTAGCATGTTAACTTTATTAGAAACTTGTCTCCTGAAGAAAGAGCCACTAACGTTGTAAGGTTAGCTGCTTACTCATAGACCTGATAAAAAAAACCCTTGGTTAGTCAGTCTACAATTCAAGATGCATACAGGCACATTATCTACTGGGATACAATTTGGTATGGAAGATACAAAAGACAAATGGATCGTTTCTCAGCACTAGCGACGATGTTACAAGCCCCTTAACATGCAAGCACATCTGTTCACCTGCTGGAGGGGCAGGTTTGAGGGGTGACTTTAGCCGGTGTTGTGTCCTCCATCAGTGATAATAGATGAAGGAGCTCCGCAGAGCCACAACTGATCCCGAATGACTCCCTCCCAAATTGGGATTTCAACCCCGTCAAACTGGATGACTCCTCCTTCATGTAACTCCTCCCTGAGTTACATGAAGTCCACAGCCCTCTGACAGCTGACAGGGAGATGCTGGTGTTACCTGGCTCTACATCCCTTTGAGAATGACCTGCATAAGGAACCTGAATGCAACATGCAAGAAAAAAACTGCCTCCAAATTTTTATGCATTAGCTTAAAAGGCTGACTGGGTACACCAAACCTTTGAGTCCATCAACTGTTGATTTGTAATTTATAAATGTGTTCTTTGGACTTCATACATTTTATACAAAAGGCTGTTCTTCTTTAAGCTTGCACTGCTTTCGCTGATTTAAATTGGTGATGAATCGGCTGGCGCTTTGTTTGCACATGAAGAACCCAGTCAACCGAGGATTATTCATCTGTGAGTGTGGTGTTTTTGGTTTGTTTTCTCTTCCTTTAACTCAGAATGATCAATTATGACAGTGTAGTTACACAACCTTGGCTGCCCAGACCAGATAGTGTTTGGACAAAAAAAAAGAAAAAAAGGTCAGGCAACTCGATTGGTATTTCATGGCATAGCGCTGTTTCAACACTGCCAATATCGATATCAGGAGGCCTGCCGAAAAGATGGCCGCTCCCTTGGGAGGCTGGCTTTCCGCCACTTGAACTGAGAAATTGCATCGTACCTGCCTTGGTACTGCTGTAATAATACAAATGTTGTACAATTGTACTGGATTAGTCTTATCGTCAAAGAAAAAGGGAAATAAGAAGCCTCCTGGACTGGGACAGGAATTTATCAGCAAGTTAGTGGCTCATGCAGCACTGTATCCTGCAGCCTGCTGGAAACAGTAGCAATGACACAGATACCCCGAGAGCATCCTCATTGACTTCTTGTTGGCAACACGAGGACTGGTGCTGGGGCAATCCACCCGCTTTGGCTGCCAGAGCCTTTATTTGATGTTCTCCTCCCGGACTCTTTGAACTGTTCTGTCCAGGTCACTGATTCGGGCTATTGACCAGAAGAAATATCGACATTAACCCTATTACCCCAAGGACAGTCGCTATTATTCACAATTTATCTGTGTTAGCAAAGGGCTTTCCAGCTAAGGCCGGGTTTCGATGAAAATATCACTAAGTGAAGACTTCAGGACAATCAATGGAGAGAAAACAGAAAAACAATAAATACTGTTGTTGATTTGAAGACCAGACCTCAAATGATTTCTACGAGAGACTGTGGATTGTAAAGATAAGGGATGAGTAAATGAGTAGAAATGTCAGTCACGAATAGAGACAAAGAGTGGGTTAGTAACTGAGTCACTGAGTGGTTCGAGAGTAACTTATTCGGCAAATGAGTGAGTGAGTCAGTCAGTAAATGAGTTAGGGAGTCATGTTGCCAGTGACGAAAATGAGACAATGAGTCAGTTGCTCAGTAACCAAGTGACTGATTTGAGGGAGAGTAAGTCTTTCAGCAAGTGAATGACTAAATGACTGGGTTACTTAGTAGTCAGTAAAAGAATGACTTCGTAAGAAGAGTGTAACTCATTCACCAAATGAGTGGATGAGTGACTGAGTCAGTTGGGGAATCACTACGCCAGTCACTAACTGAGGTACTGAGTGAGTCAGCCACTAACCTGATGGCTGATTTAGTCGAGAGTAACTCCTTCAGCAAAAGAGGGGTACGGTGATTGGGTCATTGAATAAGTAAGTAAATGAATGAGAAAAGCTGGGCGTTAGCTATTGAGTCATCCAGCTACTCAGTAAATTAGTGAGTAATCAACTGAGGGAGTCACTTAATAATGGCTTAATAATGGCTGATTGAGTCATTCAGTCAGTGAGTCACTGAACGAGTGAATAAATCATTAAATTAGTGTGTCAGTAGGTCAATATAAGTGAATAAGTCACTACATGAGTGAGTCAGTAACTTGTCATGTGCGAGTCACTGTGTCCACCATTAAATCAGTAATTAAATAAGTCAGTGGGTGAGTTCATGAAGAGTAAATCCTTCAGCAAATGAGTGCGTGAATTAATGAGTAAACTGGTAAAACGAGTAGCACCCAAATGAGAGTGAATGAGACAAGTCAATAGTAAACCATTGAGCAAGTTAGTCCATGAACCAGACAGTACATTGCCAAGTTAGTGAATGAGGTCTCCAGTCATTTGCTCAGTAAGTGAGTAAGGCAATGAGCGGTGAACTGTGTGTGTGTGTGTGTGTGTGTGTGTGTGTGTGTGTGTGTGTGTGTGTTTGGTATTCATAAAAGATGATATATCACACAGCTTGCTTTGACCTCTGGAACACGAGGTCACGTGTCATGGCTATCCCTACTCTATAGGGCTGTAACGAAGCTGAAAGAAACGTGTAGGTCACCATACTCTAAGGATGTGTGTGTGTGTGTGTGTGTGTGTGTGTGTGTGTGTGTGTGTGTGTGTGTGTGTGTGTTTGTGTGAGAATGTGCGAGCACCTGGCAACCACTTGGCATCTTTCCGTCCCATTTCATTGGCCCGCCTAATGAGCGAACGTGAGCCGGGCTCCTTTCTCATTCTGTCCACATCAGCATGCGGCAGGGAGACGCTTCCCCCCGCCACCACGCCGTTTATCGCTGATTGCCAACTAATTCCAAGCTGCCCCTGCTTAGACCCCACCACCAACGCCCCACCTCATTTCAGCGGTTAAGAGGCTCCTTGGTTTTCTCCTGTCGTAACTGATGTTTCTGGGTTTGCTTTCCAGGTACGCAGCCAAGATCCTCTATTGGACCTGTTTTTTTTCAGTCAAGTGCTTTTCACTCTGATGGTTGGAGGTCACATGGCTGCTCAAGTGTGGATTTTGACATTAACCCATTAATGCCCCCACTAAGAAAAAACCCTGGAGTTAATGTGTCCGATAAATCAACATAATTCATAATTCATTTATTAACTTTCGTTTTGAATAAATATGGCCTACAACATCAACAAAAGCCATATGGCAACATTGTGTTCCCATTGGATCAGACTCACAGCGTGGCTTTTGTATAACAAGGTGAAGGTCATGCATTGGAATACAATAAAGCATGAGAGGAATTGCACAACTGTCACCATGGTTACTGTTGTTGAAGAGACTTTGAGTTTACGCAATCAAACGACAAAATAGGTCCAACCACCTGAAAGCATCAAACTCTGGCCTGAGCAAACTTGTCTACCAGTGCCAGTTCAGAGGATAAACAAACATGGCCGACGAACGTCTGGCTGTCACTGTCGTTAGCGCAGCTATTTACTCTTTTCTTCTTTAGTGTAGTCCAGTTTGGCTTTATTGACCCTCTACCTTATTCGGTGCAGAGGTTGTTTGGTCTCTCCAATGTAGACGTCATCACAATCCTTAGTGAAAGTGACAGCATACACCACATTCTCGATCTTATGCCTGGTTGTTTTGTCCTTGGGGTGCACCATTTTTTTTTCCTCAGGGTGCTTTGGGGTGTGAAATGTAATGGTATATGGTGTTTGCTGAACACCCTTCAGAGTTTCTCCAGAATGCCAGCAACATACGGTATGACGATGTTCTTACATTTGTTGTTGTCTACCTCCTGTTCTATGTTCCTGCGTGGTGTGGTTTCTGATTTGGCGAAGGCCCAATAAGGGTAGCCACAGGATCTCAGGGCTGTCCTAATGTGTTGTGCCTCGGTCTTGCTGCCTTCGGCAATTGATGGGATGTCTTTGGCGCGGTGGAATTCTGATTACCCCCAGTTTGTTCTCAAGGGGGTGGTGTGAGTACTGGGATCAATACCAAGACAGATTTGCACACATGGACCAGGCCCATCTGCACACTCCAAACAACCAAGAAAAGCTCCACCTCCAGAACCGGCCTCTGGTCGCTTCCACATGAGCCTCAGTTCATATGATCTAACAGGTTTCACTCCTTTGTTTAGCTTTACCTTTTCACATTCAGACTCAGGTAATTCCACAAAAGTTTCTCTTTTGTCCCCAACAAACGACACCCCCATTAGCATAACAACCCCCTTTAGACCTACTTTCTGCCGATCAACTCCTACATTTACATAACGAGCCATCATAACCTAGACCCACCAAAAACCCAGGCAAACTCCCCACAGGTCATTGGAACTGAAGAAGCCCCTTGGATGAGGGGTGAAACAACTTCAAGAGAAGAAATTCAAGTCCAGTTGCCACGACAGGAAGATTACGACAAGAGTTCACTATGACCTGGATGACTGAGAACCTCTACAGACTTATTTGGTGCTTGTTTTGATATTCTTGCAAATTCCTGTCCTCCTGTTCTGAAGACACTCCCTGTGTCCTCACCATCTTCCTTTCAATGGCTGTTGGCGACATGAACTTTAGCACACACCAGTCAGCTCAAAATTCAAACATGCTTGATTGACTGCGACTGAGGTCGGATCTGTTACCTTTAAACACAAAAAGATTCCTATGCTGACTAGCCCCGCCCACTGTCCTCCAACTCGCACTGATTGGTACCAACTCTACTTGACTGTGAACCCCAGCAAGAAACTTGGTAAGTAAACCCTCTAGTTTTTCCTCAGCTGAAGTTCCATGGTAAATTTTGGCAGATTTCAATCGGATCTCAAGATAAAGCTGGTGTTTTTTTCAGAAATATCCTGGATGTTTGTGAGTTTGTTTGTTTTGCCTTTATCAATGGTGACGCTCAACTTCACTTCGTTCTTCCAGATGTTATTTAAAATGTAAAATGTCAAACAATTAAAAAATGTAAAAAGGCTCATGGAATGACAAATTAATTAGCAATAAAATGACTAATAATGGAGAAAATCCAAGACATGAATGATCCATGTCCCACAAAGAAAGTTCCTAATATTTGGATTCAGAACAAATACAATTCAGTCCGCAGCTAAAAATCCAAACTTAATTCAGAACAAACAATCCTTGCAACCTTGAGACCGGTTACTCGTTTGGTGTTGTCCTTCTTAAGTCAGATCAAGGCCCGTTTGGAGGATTGGGGGAATTTGAGCAACAACAACAAAAAACTCCTTACCCAGGGGAGGGGCAAACCCCTTGGCTAAGAAGAAGAATGCCGTACAAAATGTTGCTGCTCTGTTACGAACATCTCCTCTGCCTCCAAACATTGCTGCTAACTCTGCAACAAAAGGAGCTCTTTCTTTTTTATTATTTTAAAGGGAATCGGGATCTTTCGTTTTTCTCCCAAAAATCTACTCCGCTGATGCCAAGCTTTGTCGGCAACTCCCCCCGACGATAGATCAAGATAATGGTCCTCTGATTGTTCCCAAGTTGACCTTCAGGTGGAGGGAGGGAGCCATCATTGTTACCGACCCCCTCAGATCAGTGAGATTTATTGATGAATCCCAATTGAGATTTGTCTCAGTCCATTTAATTCTACACACCCAAGATGTCGTTAGCTTAAAGAAAAAAAAAAGAAAAAATGAAATTACATCCCGATGACCGCAGCATTAATTTCCCACGCAGGCAATGAGCACTAATGGTGAAGATACTGCTGATGCCGCTCGTTACGCAGCGCTCTGCGCTCCCATTGGCGCGAGCTCTCGATAGCCGCAACACCGGTCGCTCACTCTTCTCACCCTTCGGCATGTTATTATTTTCCAATCGGCCGCCTGATGTCTCCCCCCGGCTCGTCTGGGCCGCTCAATGAGCTGGGAGTAAATGGCGCTGTAACGCGGTATTGCTTCTGAAATGTTATTCAAATTGCTGGGGGTGGCGGCCTATCAGTCAATCTTTATGGACATTAATAACTTTCAAAGCCAGGGAATATAAAGAGCTCTGAGTTATTCAACATCTGCGGAACAAAATGATGTGCGGGCTAAATGGAAAGCGGCCTGGGAGGCTCTTAATTCCCCGCATGAGGACAGATCATGGGCCTGGAATAAAAAGCTCATTTGCTTAACAGAAAAAGAATAAAGTCATACATAACTAACCGTTTGTTTTCACTGGCAACAAAGGTGCAAACTAGCCGCCATGGTGACGTCGAGTGTTGTTGGAGGAGTGGTGCAGGGATGTTCATCTCAGCCTTTTTCCAAGAAAAAGTCATAGGAGGTCAATTCCGTTTGAATTGGGACAACACACCGAGCCTGTCTCACCGCTCACCTGATGAGCTCAAGTAGAAACCATGGTGGAAAGACATAAACTGCCCCTGGCTCTAATTCCAACTGGAGGTGCTATCAGTGGGCCTGTCCGCAGGACAAAAGAGGAAAAGTTTGTGAGACACGTAAGAACCCAACAGAATAAAGGTACTCCTGATCTGCTCTGTGAGGGGAGAGGCCAACTTATTAATGTGATCCCTGATTGTAATTCAAATTCATGACTATTATAGTTCTGTACTTATTTACATTTATTTTTATTTTGTGGTAAGGGCACTAATATTATATTTCTTATTATTTTGTATTTATTTGTAAATTGTTGAGCATGTCAAGTGGTTAACATGCTATCTGATAAATTAAAGACAATGGTAAAAACAATGCCATTCAATTTCTTGTAACCCCATGTAAATTGCTGACAGAGAGTGGCGTCATGTATAATCTTGCTTTGGGCACCACAAGGGGTAGGTTCAGCTCCGCTTCATTCCCATCTTGGCGCCTAAATAAAATAACACAAAGTCATCCCTGATAGATAAAGAATAAAAATGCTATTAATGCGAATTGGCTTCCCAATGCTCCCCCTGCAAAGGTGAAAGAGCTGCTCTTGTTGTATTTAGGCCGCTTGCGTGCCTGTACTCTCACCGACTTAGTGGGTCACGGATGGAAAATCGCCTGTAAAGCTGTGCGGGAACTCCTCTGGGAGTTTTAAAAGGAAAATCCTACCAGGCTTTTATTTTGAAGGTGAGCACTTAGCCGGGGAGCGGGGCTCAGAAGTAGATGATGAATTGTGATAACTTTTTTTTTTTTTAAATAAAGGCTGCAATAACTTGATTACGATGTACTGTATCAAAAATGACTATGATCCCGCCCCCCTTAACGGAAAGAGGCAAACACCACACGGAACAATAGATCTTCCAGTAATCCTGCGCGGGAAAAGCACGGCACCATGCTCACCACTGCCGCCTGCACAGATGTGACGAGTTATTAAAACACTGCATCCTGGGGGGAGTTGGTGTTTAATTGTAGAATTTATGTTCTATTTAGAGCTCTGGTTGTTGCAGCTCTCTCAATTATTCAAAAGCACTCCTGCCGCGGACCGGTGGAGGGACGAGGATGCCACCACTGTCGCTGCGCATAGAAATGAATGTATTATGTGAGGGGGATGGAGGAGGACAGAGATCAGGGGAACATAAACATGGGATCGAAATGACACAACAGGATGTTTACTACGGCACCGCGTTCAGGCACGGAAAAGGTTCCGCGGTGTCGATGGGAATAGTTGGCGGTGCTTATCAGAGGCCCCAAGATTGTGTCTCTCTCTGTGGGGAAATCTCTTCTTCGCGGATGCACTTTTCTCATACGTACTCACCACTGCCCCTTCGGTTATTAGGGATTTGATTAAAAAGCTGCCATTCTCAGATGCCCCCGCCATCATTGCTGCATTATATATGATATCACAAGGATGAAAAGGTAAACCCCTATTCTACACACACACACCATATACTTATATACATATATATATATATATATATATATATATATGAATGAATGAATACAACCATGGTATCTGGAGAGCAGACAGCTTCATTGAGGTCATTGCTTATATCATTACTGTCATCCCAACAAAGGTATGCCTTAAAAAAGTGAAAAACCAGCTAAAGATAAACAAAGAACTAACTCCCTCTGCTATCCCGAGTTCTCTGGAAACATTAGTCCATTCTCAACTTTTTTTTTCCCCCACTCAAAATCATGAGTCCTGTGTGGCAGCGGCTGATCGGGCAATTAGACAGCTCAGAGGGAAAAGGTGTTGGAAAAAAAAGGCAATGTGAGTTGCGATGACACAGATTTCATTATAACTTGAAAACTGATAGATATATACTTTGTGAAATATAAAAATAGTTGCAGCTTTGTGAATTTAACCCCTCTAAGGCAATCAGCAATCTCTGTCTAATCAGATGATGCTTTCAGAACCACATAGAAAGTTTCTGATGTAGGTATTACATCTGTCCAGGGGGTGGAATAAGTCAGATCTTAAACTATTTCACGTGAAATGTAAAAGGAGATGGCTGGCAAAGTGGCTTCCACCTCACAGCAAGAAGGTCACTGCTTCAATTCCCATAAGGTGTTGAGTATGCATGTTTTCCCCATGTCTGCCTGGGTTTCCTCCGGGTTCTCCCACAGTCCGAAAAACATGCAGAGGATTCATTGCCCAGACTCGTAAATGATTGACTGTTTCCATATGATGAGTGGATGAGAGAGTGAATGCCTGTATGTCTCTCAACGTAGTTCTGCGAACGGCTGGCGAGTGGTCCAGGGTGAAACCCACATCATACCCAATGGGAGCTGATAAAGGCTCCAGTCCCCTCTGCAACCCTGAGTGCAGGATAAGCAGTATAGAGAATGGGTGAAGATAAATGGGCTGAACCAATGGGGCTAATCATATAAAAATAAAACAGTTGTGTCGATGACAAGACAATCCTAATGGACAGCTAATCACTAACTTTTCAAGATAAACAATAAACAGATCTGTTTTTATAGCTACATTTACAAACCAGTAATCTGGAACAAGAAGTTTGGTTTTGTCATTTAGTCACATAATTGGAAGCGGAGAAGAGTCATGGTGAAAGGAGTGGCGTTAACGCTAATCATCCAGTTAATGGCATGATTAGCCAAAACTCTTGGCAGCATCCACCGGGCAGGTGTGAACAGACACTATCGATCAGCGTCTTTCCAAATCAGATTAAAGGGAACGGCACCGTTTGGTGGTCGCGGGTTTTATTGATTTTCTGTTCACTCTGACCATGGTAGGCATCTGATGGCTGACGGCTCCGCCAATCGGGGAAAACCGAGTCCATCCCAAGACATATAAATGTAACAGTTTGCAGACACATGAACCTAAAATTCCATATGTGTGAGTGTAGATCATGCCTGGGAGGGTAATCCAGTAATCCACACTTTGATACATTATCTACGAGTTTGAGGTACAGGGGTGGTGAGGTTCTCAAACATCCACTGGCAAAACAGGCAAATATTTGGAAATCTCTTCAGAACAACACGTGACTGGGGGTGTTGCTCTAGGTTGTTGACAGGAGGAAAGCTGAGAACTGTAATAAACAGGGCGTTTTAGAACCCCGGAGCTTTTTTTTTCTTAATCGTCCATTCATGTTTTTTCACGCTTTTTTTCATCTTTTTATAAGAAGGTGGGTATCGCTGTGTGAAAATCAGAAGCCTCCCTGGTATTATTTACGATCCTCCCAACCCCTCCACAACAATCTGCTCGTGGCTGTGCCGGAGATGAGTTTGCTGAAAAGTGGCCAAAGTGAGATCTCCACTCTGGGCTTACGGAGCGCAGCACATTAAAGTGAATCACCGCAGACAGCCAGGGCCACCCTTTATGGTAATGCACCCTCTACAATTACTGCTTCGACCTTCCCCTGGTGCGGAGAAATGTAGGGAGGTCCATTTAGCTGCCCTTTCAAACACTTAGAGGCCGACACGTCGGGCGGCACCACAACCTTTTGCCTGACATTGCCTCTAGTTCAGAGGATACATTGGGAAAAGGCAGTGGGTTTTGAGGGATGAGACATGCAGCACCTGTTGAGGAGCGTGGGAGCACAGTGGCGTTCGGCTGTCGAAGACGGCAGATTAGGACCATTTTAGGTGATCCCCGTAAATTGCAGAGCGGTGTGTGGGAATGTTTGAGCAGAGAAGGGAAGATATTTGCCAGGATTGTGGTCATGAGCTTCTGCAGCAAAAATTACAGACAAATTCATTCAATTAAAAATGGCAGTTTTCACTGCAGGAACAGCTTGGGTTTTGGTCACAGGGATTGTCTGCAGGGAATGTGGGCGCCATGCATGGAGAATAATCGCATGAGGGAATTTGATGGCACCCAGTCCTACTCTGGCGAGCCTATCTGACCTCACAAAGAAAGTTGAGGTGGACACTGAGGGGCGTGGCCTCTCACCCCGCGGGACTAGGGGCTTGGGGCATGGCATAGGCTGGAGGCATATATATGTGCACCCCAGAAGTGTACAGGGGGGTTGTATCGTAGTATGGTAGTGTTCAGTAATAAAGCTAAAGGCTGATCCAAGACTCCAAAGATCCGCTATTGATTATTCCTCACCCAGCAACACATTGGTGACCCCAACGTGATGCGGCCTCTGAGATATCTGAAGTTAGTCCACTACTCGCTCGGCCCCCAGAACCCAGCCAATGCAAGTAAGTACCTGCGCGACGTCATCGTCAAATACCGGTGCCTGTCCTGCCGGCGCTACCATGGGGTTGCGAGTCGCTGCTCGCCGGATTGATGCCAGATTTTCTGGTCGCCCCCAAGCCCACTCAGCCATCCACATCCATCGTGACTGTACAGCTACCGGACTCCAAGCAGAGCAACCCCGACGCCTGGTTTCAGCATGTGGAAGCGCTTTTCCACCTGCGGGGAATTTTTGCAGATGACGGCAGGTACTTTTTGTTTTTCACAGCACTGGACCAGCACTTGACACAGCGAGCAGGGGTCGAGGATTCAGCCAGGGCGGCTGCCCCTAGAAGGCGAAGGAGCGACCTCTGCTTCTTCCATAGCAGATTTGGCAGCAAGGCACAGCGTTGGTGTGAACCTTGCTGATTCAGGGTGCCAGCAGAATCGCGGAGCGGGAGCTCGGTAGCAGCAGTGGGCACCGGTGGACACACCCAGCTGTTGTTCATCAGGGACTGGAGGCATGAACTTCGATTCCTGGTGGACTCTGGCTCACGAAGAGCTTTCTTCCCCCAACACGAGTAGACACTCCAGCCAGAGGCAGCGGTCCGCTACTTAGCGCCGCTAATGGGTCTTCCATAACAACTTTTGGCTCACGGTCAGTGTCTGTTTTGGCAACCGCCATTTTGAATGGGACTTTGTGATCGTCTCCATCACGACCCTCATCATATGCGTGGATTTTCTGTGTGCCAACGGCCTGCTCGTGGACATTGCGAACTGCCACTTAATCGACGGCGGGTCTTCAGCCACCTATCCGTGCGAGACGGGGGGGCCACTAGCCCACACTAACTTTTTGGCATCGGGGGATGTATATCCAAGTTTGCTGACAAACTTTACGTCGCTAACGACGCCCACGTTCTCCACCACGTCTACGAAGCACGACGTCGAACACTACATCCCCACAGAGGGACCACCCATCTTCCCTGTGGCAACTTTCCCCGACTGAATAACATCACCACAAACTACTTTTATCCCATCCCCCACATTCAAGATTTCTCCGTGCGACTGTCAAGTGCCACCATGTCTTCCAAGGTGGATCTGGTGCATGGTTATCACCAGGTGCCTGTGCACACAGAGGACGTACCCAAGCCCGCGGTGGTCACCCCACTCGGGCTTTTTGAGATCCTGCGCATGCCTTTCGGCTTGAAGGGTGTTACTCAGACTTTTCAGAGGCTTATGGACTCGGTGATGCACGACCTCACCTTTGTGTTTGTATATCTGGACAATATACTGGTGGTCAGCCCGTCGGCTGACGAGCACCTGGAGCACCTAACACAGGTTTTCCGTGTTTGGATGACCACGGCATTATAGTCAACTCAGCTAAATGTCAGTTTGGGTGACCGGTGATTGACTTCCTGGGCCATCGTATTTCACCGCATGACGCAGTTCCGTTGCCCACGAAGGTGCAAGCAGTGACAAGGATTCCCCGCCTAGCCTCGCTCAGGGCATTGCAGGAGTTCTTGGGCATGGTGAAGTTTTACAACCGTTTCCTCTCTCACACTGCCCAACTCCTTCTCCCGTTTCATGGGGCTCTGCTGTCCGGAGGGGGGGGGGGCGAAATGGCCGACTGGACACTCTGGAGTGGGTTCGGGCTTTTGACGGAGCTAAGCGCGCCCAGGCTGACGCAGCCCTTCTGACCCATCCAGCACCCGAGGCGCCCATAGCGTTGCTGAACGATGTCGATGTCTGATGTCTGATGTCTGATGTCGTTGTGGGGGCCTTGGTCGAGCAGCAGGTGGCGAATGCATGGCGACCCCTTGCGTTCTTTCGCTAAACTGCAGGATAATGAGGAAAAGAATAGCGTGTTTGACAGAGAGTTGTTGGCACTGTATTTGGTGATGCGTCATTTCCGTTTTCTGCTGGAAGGCCGCTCGTTCGTGGCGTATGTTAATCACAACCTGTTAACGATGGCCATGTCCGAAGTGGCATAGCCATGGTCCACCCGCCAACAGCAACACCTTTTGGCCATTCAGGAATTCACGAAGGACATTTGGCATGTGACAGGGAAGGGCAACCCCGTTGCAGATTGCGTGTCGCGTGTGCTCCTGATGCTTTCTGCATTTCGGGATGGATTTCTCGGCTATGGCCCAGACATTCTCACCCTGAAGTCGGCACACACAGGCCTCAAGCTGGAGAAGGTATTGGTGCAGGACGGTGGCCCTGCCCTCCTGGGTGATGTCTCTACCGGCTGGTCCCGCCCACTGGTTCCAGTGGCCTGGCGTCAGCGAGTTTTCAAATCAGTGCATTCCTTCTCGCATCCGGGCATCAGAGCATCAGTGAAATTGGTGGGTGTTAAGTTCATCTGGCCTGGCATGCATAAGGACATCAAGGAATGGGTGGCCGCGTGTGTGGCATGCCAGCGTGCTAGGGTTCACCGTTGTTAGGGCTGCCCTCGATAATTTCCGATTCCAGCCAGGTGTTTTGATCATGTACATGTTGACCTGGTAGGCCGCCTGCCACCTTCACGGTTTTGCGCACATGCTCACCTTGGCCGATCAGACCACCAGGTGGCCGGGGGTCGTTCTGCTATCCTCCATGGCGACCTCGGACATGTCTAGGGCATTTCTCTCTGCCTGGGTCGCCCGTTTCAGCACCCTGTCCAACATTACTTCGGACAGGGTCCATAGTTTGTGTCGGCGCTTTGGTCGAAACTGGCTGGGTCGTTGAGCACTACGTACAATGGCATATCACCCTCAGACCAACAGCTTGTGCAAATGGTTCCCTCAATGGAGCACTGCGTGAGGCGCTCTCGGCCCCAACTGGGTGCACCATTTACCATGGGTGATGCTGGGGCTGCATTCAGCCCTGAAGGACGACCTCAGTGCATCGCCCGCCGACCTGCTTCTGGGCCAGCCACTGAGAGTCCCGGGGGAGTTATTGCCAGAGGGGTCTGCTCCGCTTCCCTTCCATACAGCGTTTCCGGTCGGGCCCCCCTGCCCTCGGTTTCCGGGCCCATTTCACCACTGTTTCTCATGATCTTTTGTACCGTCAGAGCTCATGTCGGCTCGTTTCGTGTTCATGCGACACGATGCTCACTGTTCGCCTCGTCAGCCCCCATATGATGGGCCGTTCCAGGTTCTCAAGGCAGGCGCTAAGAGTTTCATGCTGGACATGAGTGGCTGTTGGGAGCGAGTGTCGCTCGATCGACTGAAGCCTGCATACAGGGTTGCGGTTGAGGTTCTACTTCCTGCCCTGGTTCCCGGCCGAGGTCACCCTCCGTCCAGAGCCCCAGCAGCACCTCCATGGGTCCAGTGTCCTGGGCCCCCAGCCGTTCCAACCAAGGAACACCGCAGCTGTTATGGCAGGCCGATCAGCCCTCCCATGAGGCACTAGTGGGGCTTCAGGGTCCCTTCAGGGTGTTTGGGGGGGGTGCTGTGTGGTGGACACTGAAGGGCGTGGCCTCTCACCCGCAGGACTAGGGAATGGGGGCGTGGCTTAGGCCTGAGTCTTATATATATGGACCCCAGAAGTGTACAGGGTGGTTGTATAGTCGTATGGTAGTGTTCAGTAAGAAACGTAATCTCTCATCCAAGACTCCAAGGCTGCATTATCGATTATTCCTCGCCAAGCACCACAAAGTAACAGAAAACCACCCAACAGAGTCCAGTCCTGTCAAGTGGAACTAGAACACAGTCATGGAGAAGCACCAGAATTTGGTTTTGCCCCTCAGACCTCCTGACATCACCTCAGCTCTGCATGTTTCCACGCTGTCCATCTGATCCCACATGATTTGGAGACCAATGGCATCGAAAAGAAAAACCCAAGGGGAATTTCAGTGAAGCCACAAAGGAAGTGTGTGTATATTAGAAGCTTGAGAGAACCTCAACGACACTAATACACTAGAAAAAACAGATAACCACAATAACGATATTGACAGCCAGCTGTTCGTACTGCACGTTTGTTTACCCTCTAAACTGTGGCTCTAGTAGGCGCCGTCATTCCGGCCAGAGTTTGTTGCATTCAGCTGGTTTGACCAATCACGTTGTCTGTGACTCCTCACCAGGCGCTGTAGTTAAATTTCTGATCCCCTCATGATTTCCAGATCATTTCTGACACAAGATTGCAGATCTGACTTCCAAAACATTAAAGATGTCTTGCCTCCAAGGAGCTCACAAATCAAGACAGTAAAATCTTTTTATTTCTCCCTCCTCATATGGCATCTCTCACACAAAGTCCAAGCCAATGTACTCCCCATAAAAGACAATAAAATTTGAGCACAACCATAATGGCGAGAGGGAGAATAAATATGATAAATATGGAGGAGGTTTCCGGCAAAGGGCTTCAGAGCTCGGGATGGTTAGTGTCTAATGAGCGTGTCGCTTATTTACTGCGGCGTTGGGCCATTTGGAGGTTTGCACTGTTGACAAGGAAGCGCGCGCACAAAACCTTTTCACATACACACACAGACACACACACACACACATGCAGCTGCATTTTCACATCACCTTACAACTTCAAAAACTCCAAACTCAAAAAAGAGGGAAAGTAAATTCTCAGCTTTAGATTGATGTCTCATGTATTTCCTTTTTTAAAGAACATGAATTCCATGCTGCAAGGCTTCACCACGACTGAATGGACCAGCGAAGAGGGGAGGCGGATCAAAAAGAAGAGGAAGGAAGGGAAACTCACCTTTTATCCTCAAGCTCTCAGGAAGCCCATCCTGCAGGAGTAGAGAAGACAGTTAGGATTAGTCAGGCACAAGCTCGACATCAGCAGTGCTTCTTCATTAAAGATCGACTCTTCTCTTCCACGCTTGGAGGTACTCACACAACCTGGCTTAGCATGAGGTGAGCACCACAGAGTTCCTAGGCATTCAAATAACGGAGGACCTCCACACTGTATTACTGGCCAAGGAAGCACATCAGCATCTGTACTATAGCCGCAGCTGGACCCACCATCAGGTGTACCAGCTACAGGGGCAGCATCGATAGCATCACACTACAGCGCCTGTGCTACGTCCTGCTGCCAGACTCTCCAGTGAGAGCATCGGAGAAGACTGTTGGAAACCTCTTGTAAAAATGTTTTCATGGCAACTGGGCTTGAATTTCTCCCGTTAAAGACGTTTCACCTCTCATCAAGGGAAGAAAAATTCAAGTCCAGTTGCCATGAAAAGATTTCAACCAGAATACACTGAGACCTGGATGATTGAGAACCTCCATGGACTCAAAACTCATGTATGTCAATGCGCCAGCTCGATTGTGCATGAACATAAAAGTAAGTGTAGAGGGTGCAGCAATAATGGATGGAGGATCTTTCAGGAGCAAGCCTCCATCAGAGTGGGTTAAACATCAGCTCATGTCACACACACAGGTCAACGCCCGGTCTGCCATCAGAAAAAGCATCGAAGATTCGGCTTGACTGCACAAGCCAGACAGAGAAGTGCTGATTTCTGATATAAAGATAAAGATAATTAGTTTAAAGCTGAGAAAGATAATTAGTTTATGAGCTGCGACCCTTTCAGATGGTGCCATGTGAAATCAGCCATGTTTGGAGGAAAGCGTGGAGACAATCACCTATTGTCAGGAGCCGCTCCCCACAAAAAAAAAAAAAACATGACTAGCATAAATATTTAAGTGTCTCCACAGTGAAATCTACTGAGTTCGTGTTCCCCATTTGGGAAAGGGTGACTTTTTGTGTAATCACTTTTGGGGAGGATGGTTTTACGGAGGAAGAGGAAAAAAATGAATTATGCAACAGGTCTGCAGCCACTAATGAACAGCTGCAGGAAAACACTGTACATTCCCTTGTTTTCAGGATTGGACTGTTAAAGATCAATGCCATTGCCACACACATATATAACGTTTACGTCGGTTGATACATTATTACAAAACACTGAATAGATTCTGAAGTGGACTCAATGTCAGCCTTTGTTTGTCAAAGTTATAATAGTTTCTATTTCTAAATGTTCTCTGTATGAAATCACAAAGAAGCTAACAAATCTTTATTTTCACCTGGGTCTGAAAAAGTGTCTCACCTGCCCGTCACTCGGGCTCCAGAGGGGGAGTCTTGATTGCCCTTCATTGGGAGCATGTGTGCAAAGCCTTTACATAGGGTCACATGGTCTGAGTAAAGATCTTAAACAACAGGTATGTCTTCTTCTTCTTCACTGCTGGTGGCTAACTGCGGATATTTTGGTTCTACGCTGCAGTTATTTGGGTTCTGTTGTGTTTTGTGTTCATGTGCTCAGCTCTCAGGGGGCAGTGGTCCCTTTGCAGGGTTTTAATTTGGTTGTTAACCCTCACTACCCCTAACTACCAGCCCCCTACCCAGCCATTTCCATCTGCACTGACCTGTGATTTCAGTGGGTATCCTTTGAGTATCATGATCAGATAACACCCCCACCCCCATTTGCAAGTGTGCCCCTCAGCAGGCCCTTCCGTTAATGACTCAAAATTAGCAGTAAGTGGACGGGCCCTTTCGGCGCTGTTTGTTTTCTGAGGCTTGAATTAGCCAATTCCTCACAGGACTTTTTACGTGCTCAGAGATACCCCCCCCCCCCCCCCCCCCCCCCCCCCCCCCCCCCCCCCCTTAAATAAAAATTTTTTTTTCAAGCAAAAG
>CAAKHD010013325.1:93830-111837 GCA_901007705.1 Fistularia tabacaria | reverse complement strand
TTTCTACGGTATGAACAATCCAGACTCGCCCATGCATTTTTCCTGCATCTTTGGGAATCCCCCCCCCCCCCCCAGACCCCCAGACCCTTCCACAGCTAAATTACAGTTTTTGGATCCAGGAACAGACATCAGAAGAAACGTTGAGAAATCTTCACAGCCAGTCATTTGGTATTCGGAGCATGATCCTCCATGCTTTACGCCGAGGGAACCCAGGTGGTCCTTTTTTGCTTGGGGGTTTCTTTCTCGGGTTTTGCTTTTTTTTGCTGAAAAGCCCAGTTTTGTGCCGTCACATACTGTAAGTGATCAGGAAGTGGCTTAATACAGGGTTACGTCAGGCTCCGAGAACACGGCAGGGTTCCTTGAGCTCTACAACTTAGGGTTTGGCCATAGGACTACAGAAGCTTTGTCTGAGAGCCTGATTATTTTACCTGAGACTCCTTGGAACTGGATTTAAGAAAAACAACACTTGGACCTGCTCAATGTCATGGAGGAAGCTAGCTTCTCTCACAATCTTAGAATATTTACAAGTTGCATAGGTTTGGGGTGCATTCAACACGAGCAGTGCCTCAGCCCAAGGGTTCAGAGTATCCACTTGTGATCCGGACAGGATGTGAAACTCCTGCCACAACTGGTTTAACTCTGTTCCTCTTTCAATCTGTCTGAAGTTTCTACCTGGTAAAAGGCAATGTGTCCTCCCTCCTGTCACGAAGTGCTTGCTCATGGGGCAATTTCGGGTTTCTGTCAATCATAAGAGTGAGATCCAGACCTGCTCTACGAGGAAAGGGTCATGTGACAACTCTGTGATGTGACGCCATATCAATCAATTCTGACTTGACTATACTGCTAAGCCCTCGTTCCTCTCCAACATGGACTTTTTAAAAATAAGTTCTGGTGCCTCTGCTTTGAGACAGACATGAGCTGCCTGCGTAAATTTACATCAACAACCATTTCAGTGTCCCCCTACTGAAACCCCAAAACCCTGCATCACATATGTTCTATTGGCAGATGGGTCCACATGCTCACCGCTTCAATACAGCAGATAAGTGAGTCTTTCTATTTCGACCCCACCCTACATCCATTCTTCTGGTAGGTTCAGCCGGGGTCATTTTATGTGTTCGCACTTTATTACTGTGCAATTACCGTGCTATGACATTGACGGCCCCCTTGCTGGACAGTAATGGTCATATGAGCTCCACCCCTTTTTGAATGCCTCGATAGCTAACGGCCAAGAATAAGCCGTCCCTTCACATCATCTTCCTGTTTTACAGACCACTGTTGACGGCGCCCCGCTCGGCAGTGCTTGCACACACCTGTGGCTCCCAGATATTCCTGGCACCCACCTCCTGCCCCCCTCCCCAGCTGAGCCGCTGACATTTAGAACTGCACTACAGGTAGGGAAGATATTAAACGGAACTGATTTGCATACGGTAGCGGGCGTTCATGGTCCGATTGCCTGAGGAAAGTGATTTTCCCCCGAGCCTCCGGCGGGCCAGGGAATGCTCAGACACCCAGCCTGGCGACCCTTCGTTCATTGACCGAACCCCCCCTGCAGCGGGCTGCTCGGCCACGTCCATCCTGTACACCTACCTTTTTACATCAACACCCCTGTTTCCATTCTCCACCTGGGTTGCCAAGTAAAGCTGCACCTGTGACCAGTGGCTCACTGATTTATAATCTAATTACATTGAATTAGCATGAACCGAATAATGGCATCTCAAACTCACTTTGGTTGAGACAACACAACAGCACTGACATGCCAGTTCTATGCATCAGTCTTTCAAATATTCATGAATCAGCTAATATTTTGCTAATTTAAAACATATTTGTGATTGAAATCATTTTTACGCATTGCTAAGACAAGCGTCTTAACCCGCCGCATATGCCAAAAAACTGTCAGCAATAGATGGGAGGGGCATTTTCACAGTTATACGCTAAAAAAAAAACATAAACCTAATTGAATATGCATGTCAACCCCGAACCCCCCCCAGCTCAAACAACACCTTGTTATTGTTATGGTATGCCAGTCTCCTACTGTATGTGCAAGTGTTTTTTCTCAGTCCCCAAGCAAAGACTATACACACAAACTCACTCACATACACACCGGTTGCCCCTGCCTCAGGTGGGCTGCCATTTCAACAACGATAGCTCATCAGGATGATTGACAGGGTCCGGGGGGGACTGAGTAGAGCCCAGACACAAAGAGGCGTGGGGTCACGTTTAAGCTACTTTAAGCCACGCTGAGCTTTCACGCCCCCCACTCCCTGCTCTTCGAGACCCAATCTCATTTGTCCAGCCCAACCACCACCCATCCCCCCAGCTCCCTCTCCTCACTTATCCCCTGTTAATCTAGATTTGCCGTGTGGCGGAGCCAGCACTGGATGAGCGGGGCTGGGGGGTGGGCTCAGCAGACACCAGCCCTCGCTTCCATTTCGTTTGTCCCGACATAACAGCTGGATGTGCAGGAGACAGGCTCTCCTCTCCCAAATTGCTTTTGGCCCTCACGTCCAGCTGGTGGATGGTGGACAACGGTCCTCGGCAGCACAATCAAAACATGTTCGCCGAACTACAATCTCAATCCTCAGTTCCTAATCTGCATCCTATCACTGCAGCTGCACACACCCCGTAAACATCATAACATGTACCATACTTTCCGATTCGTACTTTTCATATTTTTCACAAGCTTTGACTACTACGGCTTCAACAATGAGGCAGCTAATTTATGGATTTTTATGGGCTAACGAGCTTCATGCAGCCAAAATATTTAGCCTTGTCAGATCGGACCGATGAAATTACCGAAGAGGTCACAGTGGAGCAATGAAACTCTTCAAATATAATCAAATGCACTTTCACTAAATTCTTCAGATCAGTCATTTTGCGCTTCATGCACACACCCTCATCATGGATAACACACGAGGAAATGAATTTGATGCTGCTTCTGGAGGTGTGTGACGGAGGAATTCTGAGGCTGTTTAATTCCGGCATTGAAGAAGACAACTTTAGTGGTTTTAGTGCACAGGACAAAGATGAAGATAGCGATCAATGACTTTTCCTGGTTGGTTAAAAAAAAAATACAGTAGCCTGACGTATTACAGGCACTGTTCGGTAAAAAGCAGTTACGGTATGTATCTAATTAAAAGTTAAAAAAAACCTTTCTGTGTAACATCTTTCTGTGCGCATATCTTACGTTATAAATGCACACTTGCGGCTCTGAGACAAGTGCACTCAATAATCCAAAAATTGCTGTATTTTGTATTATAAATCTATTATGAGGATCTTAACATTTCTAACAGTTGTCACTTGTTTGTTTCAAACCGTCAGATCCATCAGTGTGCCGATGAGACATTTATCATGATTTCACTGAATCTCAGGGTATAAAATAAATTAAAATTTAAAAAAACATTAAAAGGGGGCGTCATGGTGCAGGTGGTAGAGCGATTGTCCTTGGAACTGAACGCTCCTGGTTCAATTCGCGACTCCTCCTACTGTGTCAAAGTGTTGTTGAGCAAGAGACTGAACCCCTAACTGCTCCCCTGGCACTGCTAGATGGCAGCCACCTGCTCATGGTTCATCTATGATGGGTAAAATGCAGAGAATTAATTACCCCCCCTTTTTATGGGGCGGCATGGCGAAGGGGTTCAGAGCGATCGTCCTTGGAAACGAACATTCCTGGTTTGATTCCCAGCCCCTCCTAGCCAGTCATAGTGCTGTTGAGCAAGACACTGAACCCCTAACCGCTCCCCTGGTGCCGCTAGATGGCTGGCAACTGCTCGTGGTTCATCCATGATGGGTTAAATGCAGAGAACAATTTCCAACAAGGGAGGAATTGAGTATTAAAAAAAAATGAGATCAGATTCGTGTTACTTCAATTATTAAAGTCACCTAGCATGTACACTTTTAGAATAGTATATATGTATGCAGATGTTTTAGAGGAAATTATATACAGCATTTAATAACTGGAGATCAAATATTTATGCATTCAACACGCAGACACGCATGCATTTTGACACTGCTAACTAGTCAGGCTTACCATTCCGTATCCCAGGCTTGGCGTTCCACTAATAACGCCGCCATTCCTTCGGGATGGTGAGGAGACATGAGTCATCATTCCACGATGGACGCGTAAGCGGGTGGGGCTCATCACCTCACGCGCCTCCGACCGCGGCCTGAAGCAGGATGAAGTATCTCCAGACGTTACGGATAATGTGGACGTTTGAGCGCAGGCTAATTTGAAAGGTATACCGTAGCCTTCCATTAGCGTGTATTAAATATACATTAGCTTATGGTGCCTGTGCACAACGAAAAAGAGCCGTCTCTCACCAACCCGAGACCCATCACCACTCATTTCCTCATCTTTATATTTTCAGAGGACGGGAAAACGGCAAGCTAGTTTTTCATTGCATGTTAATGATTTCTGCCTGTTTTATTCTTCAAATGATCCAAACAGCTATGTGGCAGTTTTGTTGCTTCCGCTCCTCTGGATGATGACGAGGGCATTGTCCGGTCACATCAAAGATGAGGACTGAAACGGTGTTTGCCAGGCCCGCAGTCCACCACGACACTGCGTGACGACTGAAACACCTATTCCTTGGCTCAAACATGAAAGAATAATGGACGGATGCTAATCAGCCAGCGGTGCGTTTGGAGGAAGGGGTGGAAGGTGGAAAGGTCAATCATCTCTGGCACCTGTGCATATGATGATCCTTCAATCTTTTTTCTTTTAAACTGAAAATCAAAAGTTCAGGAAGACAATTTTCCCTGAATGTTACATTTTAATCCGCCCCAGACTCTTCAGAGGCACTTAGTCTGAGGATTTTGTATTTCGCCTCTGCATCAGAGTAAACAAATGATTGGGGCAGGTATGGGAGTCTGTTGGGTTGGAAGGAGACAGGGTTTATGACACACTCCATATTGGACCGAGGCTGGAAATTGACCGTGACGGTTCAGTCTGATATCAGGCGAGTTTAGGATGGTTGAAAATAAAAAAATGGCGGAGAAGAAATGGGGTTGTCTGCCTCTGAAGCACCGCCACGGCCCCGTTATCTCTACACTTCCACTCGCATCACTCGGGATGTTTGGTTGTTGGGAGTTAAAATCTCTTTACCGCCGTGACAGACAACTCTCCGTGCCTGAAAGGAGCCCTCGCACGCAGCCACTATCTGCAGCCCGTGTGTTTTTGTAAATCGTCACTCACATCCAAGCCGGTTCAAAAGGCCAGGCTCTGCAGAGGCAACGATTCAGCCCCGCACCACCACACCCCAGCCAAATCCGACACAGTCTGACAACATTACCCCCTCGCACCGTTTCTCACTCTCACTTTTCTAACGGGATCCGCATTTGATTTTATTTCCGAAGAGCCAATTCATAAACCCAAGTTATCTCAGAGCACGTTACAAAAGGAGTAACAGCAAGACCATGCCTCTAAACCAAGGGAATGCTTCTCCTGTGCTGTGACCACCATGCTCCTACAACGGCATCTCTTATCCCCACACAGACTCATTGACAGCTGAACCTACTTCTAGAAAAGACCTAATTGAGAGCAATTTGAAAATCCATACGTCAGCCATTTTGAGGTCAGACGGAGATAACAACCTTGTTACAGCTGTTGCCTTTGCATCCAGGAGGGAAGGGGAAGTGTTTTTGAAAGGTGGCGTTATTTTTGTGTTTTGGCGAGCAGGATGGCGATCCCTGGGGCAAAAGAGAAATGTTTCATCGGTCGGTTTGAGAAGAAAGAAACAAAGTCAATACCTTGTGGCGGAATCTCACAACGGGTCGATAGGACAGCGACCGCGGTCCCTCGTCGCCGGGCCTCCCGTTGGCGCCGAGCACGGCGAGCCCCAACAGAGAAATTGCCGCCGAAAACCATCCGGCCGTCTTCATTGGTCTTTTCCTGTTGGAAACCCAACAAACGCTGTTAGCACATCCGGCACCAGGCTGAAACCGAAAGCTATCAATACATGGTCACCACTTGGCAGCAAGGATTAGATCTCCTCAATTAAGGGGAAATGGACGTCACTGGGAGATCAAGATAAAAAAGACAAAGAGCCGATATATTATAGCAATTAAAGAGACAGCTTTGAATTAATTACGCTGAGAGTGGAAGTCTGGTGACCGTGACAGGCTTGGGAGATTAACTCTGGCTCCCAGCAACCCCGCCGAGCTTCCCTCTCCGCTTGTCGAAATAACCAAATAAAAGTCTTTTCAATTATTCATGGCGCCAAAAAACAAAAGGAGAAACACAATTTTGACCTTTTGCATGGCAGGAATTAAACACAGCTGCACGTCGGCTCGACAGCATCGGCGTCCGGGACGAGGCATGCAGCAGACAAGGAGCTCGTGTTAACCGTTGTCACGCACAGGCTTTAAAAGGCACACAGTGTCATGCATTCCCCCTTTTATCCATCCGCGTTCGTTCGCGCGATACTTCTCTACATCAGAGCAGCTTTCATAAATAAACATGTTAAACAATGAGCTGCGGTTTTCCGAGACACCGACCCTTCATCTTACCACCATGGGAGGGTGACCCACGGCAGGAGGGTGACCCGTGTCCCTCCCCCGCGGAGTCAGAGGGTGACTCATGAGTTTTCTGTAACTCTAGAGATCGAGGGTTCCTGAATTTTGACATGAGCCTCTCCCTCACTGTAACTTTCATTGCAAACTAAGATATTTGCAGTTCCCAGACGCTTTTTTACGAACAAGGCCTTATTTGGCGCATTGGGACACCATAGGAACCAGGGACCATGGACCTCACTTCCTAAAACCATCTTGGCTCCTACTCTGAGGCAGGGTCTTTTAACGGTTCCATAGAAACTCCTAGCCATGCCCATTATTAGAGAACCAACAGAACTAAAAAGAAATGGCCCAACAAATAGTTCCAAGCCCTTCTGTCCTGCTGCGCCACAGAGCAGCTTCAGAGGCTTGCAGAGGAACATGAACATTTTGGCCTGGGGTTTTTCACATGGCAAAGAAGTGCAGGTAGAAATTAAAAAACACTTCACCCATCTTATAGTCCATGATTATTATTCCCACCATGCAGAACATAAATCCTGAGGCGGTGTTGTCTGCTCCGTCTTCCTCTACCTTTCTTGGTTTGTTTCGAATGTGGCGCTTAAGCTACATGCTTGCGTCACACGGGTCCCTACCATGGTTCCTTAATTTCTGTGGGAATGCAAAACTAATACTTAAAGCTGGCTGGCCCATTAGGCAAGATTGGCAAATGCTAAGGGTGTTGTAGCCTCCAGGGGGCGCCAATTCGGACACAATTCACCTTCAACATAATTATTTCTATTAACACTTCAATGAAACGTTCACAATTACTCAAATTTAAAGCAAGGCACAATCAACATTACGACAAGTGATGTAACCCCGCCTCCTTGCTTGATGCTCGTTCTCTGTGGGGGGAGGGGCGTATTTATTGAACCTTGTTGTATCTATGATTTATTATTTACTATTATTATGATTATCATTATTATTATTGTTCACCTATTGACAGGACTTTTATTTTGTGGTATTTGTATTGTATTTTAGGCTTTTTTATATTCATTTGTTGTTTGTTAAGAATGTAAAGTGGGTGATATGTTATCTTATAAAGTACAGACAATGGTAAAAAAAATGCTATTCAATTTTTTGTGAACGTATGAAAATTGCTGATGGAGGGGGGCACCATGTAAAACCTCACATTGGTCACTAGGTTGGGCAGCAGGCTCCCCTGCAGGCGGGGAAGATCCTAGAACCAAATTCAAGCTGAACAGAACTGTGTTCTGAGAACATGTCATCCGAAAGCACCTCGGATTTCTTTTCAAACTGACCGGATAAGGTCTCCCAACCACACTCCACAACGACGGCGCCCCACACTTCGGCCGATTATCGAACTGAGGTTGTTAGTTTGTTTGTTTTTTGTCTGCGTGGGATAAAGAAAGACGAGATGGGGAAACGCCCACTGACAAGAATGTGAAAGTCACATCCTTACAGTGGAGCAACTCATTAGGCGTAGATTCAAAGGACACATCTTCAAAAAGAAGAGGAAAGTAATTGCAGAAAACCTAACAGGTTCGAAGCTGGCATATGGTGCAAGCTGAACACATTACGCTTGACTCGGCGGCGCTGGTCACGGCTATGAAATGGTCCTCCCGTGCAAGTCATTAACTCCTGAGGCTGTCAGGGTTGCAAGAAGCGGAAAAGACTACAAAGGTGCTTTGATAATGTGGCGGGAAGGGGTTTTCATTCATTTTTAGTTTTTTAAATGTGTGGATTAAAAACAATCTGAAGGAAATCATTAAAACACAGCATTTGTTAATTTGTTGTTTTGCTTATTAATCTATTCACAATCTTCTTCGGCGGACAGGTTTTCAAAATCTATTGAACATTTTCCAAATTCAGGACTGCAATACAAAGTCTGCCGATCGTTTCCGCTACACCTTTTCAGGGACAACTTTCTTTCCAGATTTTCAGGTGGAGTCAGAGCTCCTGTCTGTTGGAATCTGTTACCAAATCACGTTAAGAATTTCTCCGATTTAAAAATCATCTAAGAAATTAACTCTAGTCACATTGTTGGATCAATGAAATTCGGCAACGCAGCCGCACTAATTATTGTATTTTATTTGTCTTGGAAATTTGTCAGCTCATGTGTGTATTCTTTCTTCGTACTGCTTCCTTATTTTACATTTAATTTTTTGTTAAATTTGTTTTTTGAGTTCTATATGCACCTGTTTGTATTTATTTATCATTAATTGATTAAAGATTAACTAAAATTATAGATTAATTCAATTAATCTTCAGTATCTTTATCTAATTTCCCTGCCGTGGGATCAATGCAGTCTAGCTTATCTTAACTTGACACTTTAGGTTGTGTTGTCTGATTATACCTCTGACAAGGTAGTCCATCACATTTCTTCTATGCTGGGTTTATTTCACTTCCCAGATCTTAAAAAAAAAAAAGTTTTCGATCTTTTTTTGGGTTGCTCTTTTGTAATATTTTTTTCCCTCCTTTTATTCGCCACTAAACTTAACAAAATGCTCGACCAGCCTCCTGCAGGTATCACTGACACTTTCTGACATGGGGCAGAAAACAAACCTGCCTTTTTTTCTGACTTTTTTTTAAGCGCCCTTATTTACCCCATCACATCCCCTCCCACCCTAACACAATCCCCGCTGCCGTTTTGCTCCACTGGTGGAAGGCTCACTCAGACACACTTGGTGGATTAACGTGTCCGACCCAGCGCAATCAATCGATGTCTTTGTAGCATCGCCATGTGCAACGGCTTATTGATGGACTAACTTATAGCGTGTGTGTATGTGTGTGAGTGTTTGTGTGTCCGAGCAGTTTGAACCGTGCAACTGAGTCGCACGTAACACAATCAGCAGTGGCAAAGCGAATAATCCCTGACCTCTACCAGATCAATCCACCAATCCACCCCCAATCGGAGGAGTCCTTTTATTTTTTTTCCTTTCTGATTTTTTGTCAAGTTCATTTTCTTGTCATTGTGTTCAATTTACCCACGAAGAGGGAAATTAAATCATCACCCTGGGTAGGGGGTGGGGGGGCATTTAGTGGAGAGGTGGACTTGCAGAGCACCACTTCAGTTTGGACTAAAAGTTGGTCTTTCCAGCAGTTTCTGGCAAAATAGGTGATTTTTTTTTTTCCAGTGCCCACAAAATTCCATGAATAGCCTAATGCATCACATATGAAGAGGAAGAGTGATTTGAGAGCTGGCCACTTAATTTAAAAAAATAAGAATTTTCTGATCCAAAGTTTCATTTATTTAAGCCACAAGAGACATTCCTCATATATATTATAATCTATATTCAGATTTTAAAACGGGAAAATGTTATGATCGTACGCCCGCTATCAGTGGCAGTGGCCCTCCAGCCAAAGAAGCCCCCCCCCCCAGGTCCAAAGCATCTGCCTGTGTTGGCGGAGCAGTAAAGCGAGGATTGGCCGAGAGTGCAGGAGGTCTAGCTTGAGTCATAGCACAGGGTAGGGGTGGCTCTGATTCACTCGCCGCCCGCGAAACACCAAGCTGGGTTTTACCAAGAGGGATGCTTGGCTGGCACCAAAGGAGCTGCCACTGTGCTTGTGGCGGGAGAGAGGGGGTGGGGGCGGGGGGATGAAGGAGGGTCACCAACACCTGCATCCCAACCCATTGGATTGGGGCAGCCACATTTAGCTACATAACATTTAGCAAATTATGATTTAGCTGGAAGCTAATCGGGCAGGAAATATCATACTTGGTATCTGATTCTCTCAATTTAAGCTTTAGCAATAATTCAAACGATTTCATCATCTGGATTAAATGGGGCAAATCCACCGCAAGAAATTTCTTGGGTTTCTAATTCCATCGGTGCCTTAAAAGACCACACCGGTGGAGGGAATGACAGCCCAAAACAAATCAAAAGGCGGTGTGGTGTCGATTGAAAAGCTCTAAAAGGGAGAGCTGGATGTCTCCACAGGAACAGCAGAGAGAGATTTGTTGTGCGTTAAAAGTACAATTGTTTTCCTGTGAGAGGCGCTCTCCGCCTGGGACACGCTTAATATCTCCCGCATCTTATTCTGATCAGTAGAGTCAGGTGTAAGACGCCACAATTCATAAAATTATTTAATTGCAATTGGCGGGTAATCCAGATTTCGATATTCCTAAATAAGACTCTGTACATGCAATAAAAATACTCCTATAAATATTGTAATTTAGGGGAATCTCTTTTCTTTTTCCACCAGGATAAAGACATAATTACTTCATTAGGAAATAATTAATAACACCGCCCACTCCCCTTATTGGCACGTTTACAACGGCGCTGAAATGTAAAGTGACAAGCGGCCGACTGGGACGATGGCAAACAAAAAGACAAGCCGGTGAGCAGGGGCTTCAGTAAAATGGACCCACATTGAAGCTAAAGTGGGCAATGGGATGTCACCGCAATTTGAATACGAAGTCAAATTCAATTAATATTGTGAAAAAAACACTTATTAACATGTCGACATATGATGTAATCTTGTAAATGCTTGTCAGTGTAGCTTTTCTTCTTCTTCTCATTTAAAGTTTAACTCAGTGGCCTCTTTTTGTCCATAAAAGAGTTTCAGCTGTGGTAACAGGACGAAAAACAAAGCACCTTGCATCGGTGCGTGTGCATGTGAAGGGGTGAATTTTATCTAGTGTAAAAAGCTTTGAAATCACAAAATGCGAAAGTGCCAGTTAAGCGGAGACTATTTAGAACTTTGATGAAATACCTCGGCCTGGACCCCCCTCAAAAAAACAGAAAAAACATTGTCGATGGTCTTACTGCCCTCTCCTCTTTTTTTCAATTTTCGATTTTTTTTTTGCTATTTACTTTCAAATGGAGATCAATTATGTTCTTGATACCCACCCCTTCCAATACCACCACCCACCTACCCACCCATGCCCATCCTAAACACAGCAATCTCACTATTCCTTGCACTAGCAGAGCACTACAACAGAAATTCCCATATGGCCGCTTTTACCCGCATTGAATTGTGCAATTCACCCCGGCACTTTGATTTTTTTCCTGCCCTGAGATTTACAGCCACTCTTCGTTCAAGTCGTAACTCAGGAAATTGGGAATTAATAATTCAAATCCTGATATATATATTTATTTTACTTATTTATTTTCTGACTCTTTGCATTGAATTACTTGAGCTTCCCCTCCCTGCCGGGATTCAAATCTAGCTTATTGTTAAATCCTGCAACCTGCAGCTTTGAAAAGACTTTCCTGAAAAGAGATAAACCGGAATCCACTAAATGATACTGCTGTTTAGATTGTGCCTCAATCCCGCTGTCAATATACTAGTTGTTACTTAAAAAATCGCAATTATTCAGAGTGTAATGTGTCATTAAAGGATGGCGACTAACTTTTTGTCGCATCAGTTTGTTTGAAAAGTCAAATAAAAACTAAATAAGATAAGTAAAGTAACTCACATCGACTGTCTGAGATTCTGACCTCTGCGGTGACAGTGCGGCAGAATGAGAATTACCAAAGTGAAATCGTGGCCTCAATCAGTGGCTTTGGACCCTTCAAGCCACAAAAAAGCTGCTGTCACTCAAATATCCACTAAATTTAGAGTCAGAGAAAAAAATAGCTGTATTCAAGAAAATGTTTTCCTCCAGCATAAAAGAGTTTTCAGCCAGTTCCACTGGTCGATAATTGGAAAATAACAAAAAAAGTGCTTGTGAATTAGTATTTACATAGATATTACTGGTGACTAGGCTCTCACCAGAGCAAAAGAAGACCAGAACGGGGTTTGACGGGGCTGCGGCCCTGAAGGAATAAAAGGACTGTGTTCAGGACGCAGGTGAGGATTTTGTTTTCTGAGAGCGGTGGTACAGATACTCCGCTAACGTCTGTCTCAACAGAAGTGTAGCTGGAGGACGCAGACATGTGAAGGGATTGGATAGTTGTTTCGAAAATGAAGCGATAAATGATCTAGAAGTTCACTGATGCAAATCCAAACATGAGGGACAAGTGACGTGCAAATCAGCAAAATGTTGGATCGTGTTTTTAAAGTAGCTGCTACAGAACAGGCGTAACGTTGATTCATCCATTATCTACCGCTTATCCTGCAGTCACAATCACAGGGGTGCGGAAGTCTATCCCAGCTGTCATTGGCCGGGAAGCAGGTTTCACCCGGGACCAGTCACCTGTCGATCACAGGGCCACAAAAAGAGACAACCATTCATTCTCTCATTCGCACATCTCCAATGAACCTCCTGCACAGATTGTGGAAGGAACCTGGAGGACACCCATGCAGACACGGGGAGAACATGGAGACCCCCCACACAGAAAAGCCCCAGTTGGAGACCTTCTCGCTGTGAGGCGGAAGCGCCTAACGCTGTGCCCCCAAGGCATAAGATTCAGACTCATGCCTGAATCGGCTGGTGGTCCGAGGACCTGTTCCGGCCTGCCCATGGCTCCCCAAGTTCGTACTGTAAGCCGACGACTTCCTGGAGACAGCGGCTTTTTTCGGAATTATTCAAGGGGAGGAGGACTTGAAGTCAGCAGGTAAGTTGCCCGCCCCCACTGCTGCCGACCCAACCCCCTCATTCACCGTACACGGTGGGGGGCTGCCACCTTTTAGCGAGTTCAGATGTATTCCCCGCGTACGGATCAATTCAGTCATCGTACTTCTATCTGGAGTGATGCATCTGCTGCATGTTTGCTGCCTGGGCAACCGCGCCACGTCGCATCTTATTTGGTCACTTATCAGGGTGCCTCTCATACTCCCACATCCCCGGCAGTGCTGTTTACCGATAAAGGACTCCTTCACGGTCAAAGCACATCCAAAAAAGCCACAGGTGACACTCTTCTAGCTCCGGTTTGGTCCTCCTTCCTCCAAGTACGTTGGAAATCGGGCGCCAGTCGTTCAGATGGCGCTACTGCTCCCCTCAGCTCCCAAGGAGTGGGAGGGGGGCTTTGAATGCCAAACAAGAATCGCATATAGCATTCTGGTTGTGTCCATACGCCTTGTTTTTCAACTTTCTTCCTTCACATCTAGAGTTTGGGGGGGGGACCAAAGGGGCAGCGACGATCAAGCGAACGTCAGCCTCCCAAACAGTCCAAGCCTTTGCCGTATGTATGAAAATGGACATTTTGAGTTCTTGAGAAAGGTCATCTGAAGAAGGTGGAAACAAAAGACACTTTCGCCTGGAGTTTCCGTGCCCGCTCTTTAAGACACCGCGAGGCGCTGCCATCCCAGGCAACTGCTGGCACAACTCACAGTCAGTTGATAAAACGGCAAAACGGGGGTCATAAAAAGGGACAATGTTCTGCCCTGGGGGCGAGGGAAGCCAGCTGGTGGAAGCAAAGGTTGTGAAGCTTATAAAACTCAGACCATCTGAGAGAAACGAAGCGTTTGAAGTAAAGGAGCAGCAATCTCCTCGCCCTTTCAGATACTGTCGCCGCTCCTCCTGGGTGAATCCGCTGAACCAAAACAACTACAGAGAAGAGGTTCTGCTGCCGACGCTCTGAGCCTGGGAGTATTTGTTGCCTTTATATTGCCAGGAGGACTCAATCCTAGAGATCGGCTTTGACCCCAGTCAGATTGAGACTCTGCAGAAACCAACTTTGTTTGCCATGCATGGAGGTGCCTGTGCAGTAAAGTGATGCTTTTAATTTACCTTACCTGACCCCATGTGCCATATGATGGCTTTTTTGACTATTTTCAGTGATTTTGCAAAACCACCTCAATGCATAGGATGTCTATCAGCGCCATCAATCTTGCTAGCACGTGCACATGCTAGAGCAGTGCTGGAAAGCACAGGGCTGTGCACTAGTTGACGTGAACAATAGCTTATCCATGGCCCTGGAAAAGTGGTGATAGCTTCACTCTCTGGATGCATGAGATCTCTTGGTGCTCCCAAGATTGAACTGTATTTTTTTTACCCACGTCGTGTTGGATGCAGGAAGAGAACAATGTATAAATGAAAGATTTGTAGTCAATCTTGGCCAAATGGGTTGGCGTGTACGATCTGGTTAGTTAGTATGAGAGGAGGGCATGCAGAGAATAGAGTAAGATGGAGGAAGATGAGTCCCTATGATGACCCCTGAAAAGTAGAGCTGAAAGAAAAAGAAGAGGAAGAAGCTGAGGATGAAAATCTTATCACATCGCTGGTCAAAAGTCCCAGGTAAAGCGCAAGACATGCAAGATTCTTTGGCAAGAATCTGAGTTTCTTGCATAATCCGGCTATATTGGAGTTTGACTAGCTCTTCCTCCTCTGCGAGAGAGAGCAGTTCCAGGATCGCGGCCTCGATGCCGGTGTTCTGATTGATCTTGGGATACGTGATGTTCTGGGCAATGAAAACACTTTCCATTTCACTGCAGGGGATGAAAACGGAGTTGGGCAGCATGACTACACGGTTAGCTTTGGGCTAAAATGATATGAATCAAATCCCCCCCAGGACCAAAATGTCATGGCTAGGAAATATTATCAAATGTTAGCGTACAGAATTTTATTTCATTTTCGATTTTGTTACTGCGACGTGAAAGGGTGAGTCTCGGCCGGCCTGCACCTGCGCCGACGACCTCCTTGTTTGCTTTGGTGTCAGCACTTGATTCCTGGGAGTGTCAGCGAAAGCACCGCCGAGTGCGGAGTCAAAGCAGCCGCATCTGCTTTGAGGATCCCGCCGCACCTCACGGGGGAGGGGGAGGGGCTCACGTTTAATTCATCTTTTGATTTCCAATTTTGATGGACTTTCATAGAAGGACCGTAGCCGCCGAGGGGCTTCCATTTGGAATTCAGATCAGGAGACAGACTGGTATTTTTCACCTGCGTTATACAAAGACAGTCCCTGCTCTGACATTTTCACTGAAGAAGAGAAGTGGAGGGATGTGGGTTTGGGGGGGGGGGGGCGTTGACAGAATGCTGGATTCAATTGGACTAAAAAAAACAAACAAAAAGGAAAACAGGGCAGCCTCATACGAACAGCAGAGCAGAAAGTTTTCCAACTCAGCGACCAGAGCAAAACAATGCTGCTTTCAAGTACCTGGCTCTGGGGGCCTGTCTTCAACCGACACAGTTTCAACAGAAGATAGCTTCCTGTCGAAGAACGTACGCGGCTGGACCACTGGTTCTGCCAAGATCTTGACTTAGTCTCGTCTTTGCCTCCGTCGGGAGGTGAGACTCATCACCTCTCAAAATGCCCGTCACCGGAGTGATGACCAGCCGTTTGCCTCCAACAGACAAGGCATCAAATGCTTTCATCGAGAGAGCCCTTGGCCTCTGAGAGAGCACGCTCCTCGCCTCAGTGGAGATTCCCCGTCGGTTTTAATAGATTCCCACTTTGTAGCTGGCATGTTCGTGATGTGTTCGGTCAGCGCCACGACAAAGCCCGACTCCTGTGTGACCTTTGTCGAAGTGTAGTCAAGAGCCCTGGGTGTTTATCTGGAAAAAGGTTGTGACTCGCCGTTGCCCAAACCACGCCATGAACGGCATCATAATCCCCCCCCCGAGGAGGCTTTATCAGGTCCCGCTGATTGGCTTTCATTTCAGAATTAGCAGAAGATTGGGGGGAAAAAGTTCTTTCCATTGCAAATTAATTGAGTCAAGTTCACATTCGGGTTGAGTCTGTAACCTAAATTTTAAGCGTATCCCAGTTTTGCATCACGCATGCTGAGCTAATTAGTGTTTACGGCCCAAAAAAAAAAAAACCTTCTCAACCGAAAATGGTTGTGCTTCCTGTGTGTGTGTGTGTATTGGAGTCGACTTGTGTGTAAATTGAGGGGGAGTCCAGACGCCAGTGCCCCACGAAACAGGACCCAACCGTGGCGTGACCCCAACCTCTCAAATCTTATGGATGTCGTCCAAATGAGAGGCAGTTGAACTACCCACTGCTCTTCCCATAATCAAATTTATATATTAAACACCAACGCTTACACTAACACTCTCATTCATTAGGCTAATTCATGCATTATTTGTGCACATTTTATTTTCGCAAACAACCGAAGGGCTTTTAATTTTTTTTAAAAAAGGCCCGGCGTTGTTAACGGAGAGGCTAACCAAGCCATTCAGTCCAACGGAGGACAACAAGGCAACAATACGATGCAGGTCTCGCCCCATCTCCTTTTTGCAAGGCTCCATTTCCTTGTTTCCAAATATGGAAGAGTCACACTTCCTGTCTAGGTTGGTTTGCAGAGGCTGTAATGGAGACTGACAGCAAAATTGATGGACAGGCATGATCATATCGCAAGGGCTGTTGTTAAACAGGCAGTTGTCCAGGGCAACGGCCAGGGGCACCCTTACACAGCCAAACACACACACCCTGTTTAAAGTCATATTAAAGGCTAAATATGGGCTGTTAAGGAACTGGCCGGAGCACAGATATGAGGTGCATGCCTGTCAGCTGCCAGGTGGGAAGCGGCGACTCGCCAGCCAATCAACAACAGCATTGGCGCGAACTCTGCGCAGTCTCACACCAAACCCTTCTACAAGGCCGCGAAGAGCCATGGGAGGCGATCCAGGAGTATTCAATCTCACTGCGTTTCAACCAGCGAGCCAACAATCGGTGGAATCAGGCTGCATTCAGTCTCCTGGTAAATAAATCATTCATCATCCCTTTTAATCACCCGAAATGAAATACAGGAAGTCGACCATGGAAAATGAAATATTTTGCAATTCAAAAACAAAGCTGTAGACATTTCACCACACCCCCACTACCACCCCAACCCACCTAACCCCTGTCCTCCTTCCCAATTCACTTTCACCAAAAGCTTTGGGAAAATACAGGGATATATATGAAAAATAATTTAAACATTTTATCCCTAAATCATTGACCGATGCCTCATATTCTCCCATGGATACTGATAGATTCTCTGGCTCCGATCGTATTCACGGAATAACGAGTTGCTCTGACAGGCCAATATATTATGACTGTATCTGAGGGAAAAGTCATAATGAAAGGTTGATTTTGTAATGGAAAAGTGCAGACTGGACCCCGCCCCCAATCACTTTTATAATGCTTGTATCTGCTCCATTCATATATCCATCCCAACAAACGCAAGGAGATTACGCTGAGCTCTGAACTTGTTCAGGAGCTTTCCATGTGTCTTTACTAAATCCCCACCAAAGACGGAACAACACAAACACATCCTGAGAATGTCACAGTGTGCACGTGTTTGTGTGTGTGTGTGTGTGTGTGTGTGTGTGTGTGTGTGTGTGTGTGTGTGTGTGTGTGTGTGTGTGTGTGTGTGTGTGTGTGTGTGTGTGTGTGCGCGCGCGCGCACACATTCTGCTCGCACAAGCGGAACCTGAGACTCGAGCCGCTTTTTAAAGTTAAATCTGCTGTAAATCCAGGCAAGCGCTGGGGCAGAGAATTTGGTGAAACACAAAGAAGTCGCAGTGGGACGGGAGGCCGAGGACTGGAATTGGACAGATGAGGAAGCAGGGAGGGCAGGTGATCCTGCTCTCCATGAAAACCGTCAGAGGAAAGGGGGGGGGGGGGGGGGGTGGGGGTGATAATCAGGGATATTGGATAGTCTTATATCCTATTAAACTTTTATCAGGACC
>CAAKHD010013325.1:55015-77932 GCA_901007705.1 Fistularia tabacaria | reverse complement strand
AATGGTTCCCCCGGGCGGGGCATCAATAATCCAGATGCCCCCCGGCTGGGGCTGAAAGTTTTTGTCGGTACGTGGAGGTCTAAGTCCAGGCGGGCGGCTAAACGCACTGACCCGCCACACCCCACGCCTTCCAAGTCTTCTCCCTTCTCTTTTTTTTTTTTTATTATTTTTTTTTTATCTACTTTCTTACCTCGCCAATGGCGCGTGGAAAGGGCCGTCAAGCGGTCGGGCTAATTCTTGGATCGGCAGGTTTTCGCTGATGCCCTGCCAGATTCAAGATTCAAAGATTCAAAGATTCAAAGTGTTATTTGTCATATGGAACTGTTGAACAACGAAACTCTTACTTTGCTGTCCGCATTGCATTTGGATTTTTATTGATAACAATTACATCGTGTAAACATTATTATAAATATGAAAAGTGTCGGCAGTGAATCACCAGGAAATGGTGAATAAATCGGGAAACAGTAGCGGCGTGTCTCCGCGTCTCTCGCTCCCGGGAGACTGGCGATGTGGATGGCGGCTGATCAGAACACAACTTTTCTTTTCTTCCCGTAACAGTGATGTAACCTTTTGAAGCGCGTCTTAGACAACCCCCCACAAAAGACGCGGAATGGAATTTGACTCAGCGGGTAGGAAAAACATGAAAAAGTGCTTTGTGGAGCAGGAACAGGGGTCCAGGTTTCACCAAAGTGCTGCACGAAGATGATTTTCACGATGAAGGAAACGCAACAGAACAGGAAGTGTTCGGTTCCGGTGCTCAGATCTTATCGTGTCAGCTCTCCTCCGTTCGTCTTCAGTCACATTTCATCTGCTGCTGTTTCCGTTTTTCGAGTGGGGCGGCTTGTTCCCGAAAATCTCACATCAGCTATTATCGCCGAGTGGCAGGTATCCCGCATAATGTTTTTTTTTTTTTTGTTTTTTTTGTTTTTTGGGAGGGGAGGGGGGTCGACAGCTGATTGAGGTTCGCGGAAGTTTACCGAAAAGGAAAAGTTATGGAATCTTCGAAAACCGCGCTGACACGCCTCCATCTGCAATGATGAGATAGTGTGAGTAGCCGCTTGTGTTTGTGCTATGGTTATTACTATGTCTCGATTGTATTATTACTATCATCAAGTTTGCGCTTAATGTGCTCTGAACAGTTACGCATCTTTCATAGTCCTGGCATACCATGGTGTGTTTTTTTGTCAACGCAAATAAAGCCGATGGAGCTCAGTGGTAGTTAGCGTAGCACAGTGAGTCGTATTCCTTGGCTTCAAATGAGGGAGTGAATGGTTGCATGTCTCTATCTGTAGTCTTGTGATCAACTGGCCATGGATCCAAGGAGAGCCCCGCCAATGAATGAATGACTCAATGTGTGTTGGGATCCAGGGTTATGAGTCTGTGTGAAGTTCCTTTCACCTTGCAGTTCTTCCACAGAGAGCTTATTGGGCAGCAGCTCTGCAGCAGGATGGATTTCAGCTGGGGTGCAGTACGTACCTGTAGATCATCAAGCCCCGACAGACTAAGGGAAAAGAGGAGCCTGCTGCCAGCCCGCTGTTGCAAGAGCATTTTATCCGACAGTGGTTTCCCCCAGAAGGACTCATCCTCCCGGATTCCATTCATCCCTTCCTGGGGAATCTTCATCTCCATAGTAAGATCCATTATCTCCTTTTTGTTCCAAAGTCTAGAATTCTACGCAAGCTCCTCGTTCTGAAGTCCAGAATTCTTCGTGTCACCGGCTTCCCCGTGATCCCTATCGTTCCAGAGGTCTGCGTCTCACCAGCTTCCCCACAAGTTCCTGAGACTCCAGTGACCCCAGAAGCAACCCAGACCCAGCACAGTCATCCATTCGTCTTTGTGTATAAATCCCTTAAAACGCCTTCCCTCAGAATGTTTTTGCATTTGGGTCAGATACTTGCAAAAATCATGACAATGTAAGAACTGGAAGAATCACCACAGAAATAAAGGGAAAATATGAACAAATATAGTGACATATGCACGTTGAGCGTGAAGTGTCGAGTGTCCCAAGAGACCGCAAGTTGCTCGGTGACAAACGCTGTGAGCGAGGCAGAGCGGCATAAGAGTTAAGTAAAATGTAAACGGCCAAATAAAACCTGACTACCTGACATTTGTCGAGGTAAAGATGTGTCACTCCCCCTCCACCGAGACACGAGACGCACGGCTGACATTTTCAGGGCTGAGCGGATGAAGGATACAGTCTGCTGCGACTACCGCACACCTGCCGGTGAATGGATTGCATTTGGCCGGAGAGCTGACGGGACATAGGACACAATCTCAGCACACCGGGGACACCATGCAAACAAGCTCCAGGGGTGGGGCTACGTGCAGTGGGGAGAATTCCAAAATGATATGCAGCAAATCTTCACTTCCTGCCTGAACCGTGAAAACTGTTGGAGAAAGATAGGAAGTATTGAACTTATTAACGTTAAGTATAAATGCCGTGCGACGGCGGCACTGTCACATGTGAAGACAGCCAAGGTGGCGAGCCAAAAGCAGGGAAGTGTTGGATCAGCACCAAGTGCTGACGGGAAGGGAAGGAACCTCTTTGTCAAGTCGGACAAGCGAGGTTGCTCCCTGATTGCAGCGGCAGGGGGAAAAAAAATGACCAGAAGGAGGTGTTTTTGTAACACGAGGTTACTTTTTAACCACAGCACACTAAGATCCCATCACCATTTCATTTAACCAATTATCATTCTGCTGGTTTTCATTTGGATAAATGTAATGATATGATGTACTAGTTGATAACAATGTTATTGATAATTACTTGCAGTTTATGATTGCTATTTGTGCAGATTCAAAATTTGAAGATTGAAAATATGTAGTAACTTGTAGCAAGAACAAATAATCATAGATAATCCAGTGACATTTGTTGTTTATGTAATATAACTATATATATATTGATGAAAATTCCTATTGTCCTTGAGAAAGGAATTCCAAGTGCTGTCATCTGGCCACGTCCAAACATGGTGGATTTTACTCAGGATATTCAGAAGAACTTCTGCATAGGTATTGATTATCAGACCCCCTTATATCAGCGTCTGATAAACTGTGGTAAATAGTAATTTGCCGTAACTCGATGGTAATTAACCATTTACTAACATGCCGGATAACTCAATAAGATAATTTCAATGCTTGTTAACTGTTACAAACAGCTAATTCATGCCAGCATTGGCTGACACTTTAGTTAATGTTAATTAAGCAATTACTACTTCATTATTGTGTTATGTGTAAATGAAACACGATGTCATCTATACTTTTGATTGAATCTAATCTGGTTAATTTCTCTGCAACAGTTGATCTTTCTTTATTGTTTTTGCATATCTTTATACATTTATCCTGGTTTTCTGATGTCCCCCTTGGCTTTAATTTGGTTGAATCTGTTGTCTGGAGGTTCATCCACTGTTTGATTTTAATTTCTTTACCGCATCTTCCTAGTCGAGCGGTGTTTACTTTGCCTCTGGTGTCTCCTCAGCGCATGTTTTAATTAGAGAGTCGCTACGTCAGAAGTGTGTGTGTGTGTGTGTGTGTGTTTGTGTGTGTTTCACTCACTTTTTCTCCTCCAATGAAGTCTATTTTCCAGCATCAGCTGACCCGCTACCTCAGATGGTCCAAACTTGCAATAAAAAGATGTCTGACACAGTCAAACTCAACACTTTTATTTTTGTTTTGTTCCCGATAGAGGAACCACACATTTTCTAGGAAATCGAGCATGAAAACAGAAGTCCTGTGAGTATGTATCAAATTTATAGAGACAATCGTATACTTTATCTATTTATTATTATTATCTAATCTGTCCAAGTACTACCACTCCAGTTCAATGTGCCACGAAGTTCTACCTCAAAGGTATCATACATATATCATAAAAGTAGTTCCATTAATGTTACATAAAAGAAGTTACCATAACCAGTATTAAGGTGAACATACGTGTTCACCCTGTACAGAGACACATAAATCGATAGATGATATTATGTTGCAAACATTATCATTAATCGAAGGTAACACGTAATATAAACTGGGTTATGTGGATTAAAGAGGTCTGAATATTAAAGGGAACCCTGCCTGGGAGGACTAATAGACATAAATAGGCTCTGCTGTTTGTTTCGTGTCAGAATGTGTTGTTAAAAAAGCACGAAGAATAGTTATTTCCTGAAAATCGCAACTTATAACACATATTTTAACCCAGGGGAGCCGCCATTGTTTTACTAGCGCAACGCATGCTGTGCTGATGACGTATGGCGGTTGCTCGTGTTAACTTTGGTTGCTGCTAGAATTAACTTTCTCTCAATACGGTACGGTATATGCAGTAATAATGCCCCATTCTGCTGCTCTTGGATGCTATTTCCAGTCAAAGGGAAACAAAGGAACAACGACACGGCTTTCCAAGGGACAAGAAGAGAAGAAAGCAGTGGGAAATTTCTTGTGGACATATAGAACTTCCTATGGATCCGCAGCGGTGTTCTCGACGCTTCTCTCCAGATGCATTTGACGCATTTAGCCGAGCTAAGCTGCTGAAAGAGCTCACAGGTGCTGCTAGTTTTCAGTGGACACTAAACCCAAACATCTGATGATGGAAGACCGGGCACCGGCAAGATCACGGTAGAACCTGATGCTGAGTCACCCGGTCAGTCAACACAGCTGTCTCTAAGTCAGCTGTTGACAGCTGGTGACAAAAAGTGGAGCTCCTTACAACAGACGCTCTCTCTGTTAGCATAGCAACTTTTGCCGACTTTTGCCTCTTCGTATCTTCACTTACATTAAAATAAACAGGACTGAGCCAATGGCCAACTGTGTGATGTCACTACCCAGACAGCATTGTGATGGAAACAACCATGGCGGTTGGCGAAGTGAAATTTTTCCAGTTTTATACAAACAAAGATATGTTGAGAAGTTTTATGATTATTTTTAAGTAGCTGGTGAGTTAAGCCCTTTAAGATAGCATGTAAAACAAAGATAAATTGTGAAACCTTGCCAAAGCCCGTGTGATAGGTATCAGTTGTGACTCATGCTGTTTGGCGGCCAGACATAATGCGAACATTCAAGCACTCCCTTTAGCATTGCAAACACTCACCGAAACAAACTCACGGACCCCCAGCGCCTCACAGAGACAACAACGTGAAGATCCCAATGCACAGAGGAGAATCTCCACGGGCTGAGTCGGAGTACGCTATGATAAATTTAGATGGAAAAAAAGCACCCGGGGCTTGAATCTCTGTCAATCCAGCTGTGCTGGCATGATTTTTAATTACATTACATTTTGGTGTTCCTGACTACGGCATCTCTCTCTTTACTGAAACGCCTCCCAGATTTGGCACGAAGGGCTACGGAGGATGTGAACGGCTTGTTGGACGGACGTTCTGGATGATCGCCCCGAGGTCGTCCATTCTCAGACAAAGACACAGAGAGAGCGTTTTAAAAGTCAGTCAAATGACGAAGAACAATAAAAGAAAACCCGGAGGAGCGAATAGAGGAGGAGGCGGATGTGTTTTCATGCCATGACTGAGTCGCACAACAAAATCAAAAGTCGTGAAAATTCAAAGGCATGTCATTCATCCCTGCTGCTTGAAGCTGGCAGTTCTAACGCCCAAGTAATAATCTTAAAGTGGTAATGACGTTAAGCTGTGCTTTTTCTTTGTCGTTCATATAGAAAAAGGAAATAAAAGAAACTTCCCCAGATTGAAACAAGTCTAATGTCTATGTGGAGCTATGGGGGTCACATAGAGCATTGGTGCCAGTGACAGGAAGACCCATGGATTTCTCGTGGAAAAGACATCAACATGGGTGCTCTTAAAAGAAATGGAAAATCCTCCTTGCATGAACCCCAGTGTGGGGAGTGTCGATACTATCGTCCCAAAAGTGGAAAGTTTTGGTAACTATCGCAACAATAACACAAACCAGTCAAGAAAATGTCCTTATAAAGCCATTTTCCCTTACAGCTTCACATAAACACAATAATTAAATGTAAAACAAACACTCAGATTTCCCAGATAAGGATCAATAAAGTACTATCTTCTCTTATCTTATCTTATCTTATCTTATCTTATCTTATCTTATCTTATCTTATCTTATCTTATCTTATCTTATCTTATCTTATCTTATCTTATCTTATCTTATCTTATCTTATCTTATCTGTGGTTGTTTTCAGATACTATGGCAACTAAAGTTGGTTAAAAGGTTAAAAACCTGGATGACGACGTCTTTTTAGCCTACATTGTTTCTGAGTTTCATCCAAAAAAGTTCCCCAGAGGCTCAGTAAGTCTCCCAGAGTGTCAAAGTGTCAGTTTGACGGCTGCCTTCATCCGGACAGGAGGAGGGGTGCGACAGGGAGGACAATCCAGTCATGCATTCGTTTGGTGATTGATATTCACGGCCGCGTTCTGTCCGCGCCATCATCAGACCTCATTACGTTTAGCAAGCGAACACAGCGGGCCCCCGCTGCCGCCGCTGCCTCGGAAATGCAAATTGCGCGGTTCGGAATCCGCATCCCCTGCAAGCAAAGGCTGCGCGACGTCGTTTACGACCACTCTTGAGATTTCTTACCTGATGTTGACGTTATAGGTGAAATGGAGCGGAGATGGTTCGGTCCAGCCTCCGTCCATCCCCCAAAGCAGAAATGGTTCGGTCCAGCCTTCGCTACTGCACCCAACCCCCTGTGACACCAGAAAGCAGGAAGTATCTTATATTGAAACTATTTAAAAGCTGTTGAACGAGAAAAAATACATAATTTAATAAAAAGCAAGCAAGCTTAAAGGAAACCCCTTATACTAATTGAAGGAGGGCGGCATGGAAAGCTTCGCCACCGACCTGAAGAGCCCCGAGATGATGATTGGCCACACCAACGCGTAAACTCATCTGCGTTCTGATTTTTGATTTCCTGGGTTGTGATTTGACATCAGGTGTGGCTGAAGGATTCTAAATGAGCCGATGGATTGGCTGCGCAGGGAAGAAAAAAAAAGTTCTCATCCACCAGCTCTTCACTTATCACCTTTGTCTGCGAAAAAATGAGTTTCACACTGACAGTCGCTCCGGTTTTATTCTCTCTGCACCCAATTCTCATGATGACACATGGACAGTGTAGGTTCTCCAGGTCCTGGTCAGTTCTCATCATCTCAAATGGACTTAGTGTCTCCCCTTGAAGATGTTCCATCTCTCATCTGAGAGGCTTCTTCACCTCTGGGATATTGATATCCCAAGGTCATTTTTGTCTTCCCTGTCTGGGAAACTCCAAAAAATAACATTTGGCTGCATTCTTAGCACAAAGGGAAGCCTATAGCAATACTGCCCCAACCCCCTCCTCTCAATGCTGATTTCTGCCAATAATTAGCTGCAGATGTCAGAGCTCAGTCAGAATCCTGCAGCTGTTATCTCCTAAATGCATGTGATCCTGAAAGGGGATATATGCAGTATATAGGCTACTGTACATACATATATTCTGTAAATATACACACCTGTAATCCGTTTCTGTCCGGGGGGGGGCATTTCTCATCGCCACGGCAACAGGACACCCCAGCATCCAAGGTCCAGTTTGCGCTTTGGGCAAACAACAAAACTCATCAATCAAACAAATAAGAGCTTGTTGGGAGATGGAAAGGTGCGCGGATGGGGTGGGGTTGGGGGTCTGGATATTTCACGTCGCTAACTGATTTAACGAAAAGATGCAGGTAAGCAGAATAAGAGGCGGTGACTGCATTTTTTTTGGTCTCCTAATTAATCATAAGTGCGTTGACGACGACAGTAACATGGCCACAGGCTGTATTACGGTACATCCCAGGGCCCCTTCACAGATGTTGCCCATACAGTCCTACCCCCCATCACCCAACTCTGACTGTTTCCTACACATCGGTGAAAAGTAAGACCTCAAAAATCACCCAATCTCTCTCTTTAATCACAGCTTCACCCCACCCACAACCCCCTCTTCTCCCGACCAGCCAGCTATGCAATCACACCATAGCCTCGTTGCTTCTCCGCAGCCTCGTTCTGGAGCCAGGACTCCTGAGTTGCAGGGACACAAAGCCACATTTTTTGGTCACGTGACGCCATCACAACACTGCATTATGTAACATCCTCTTGAATGAAGCCTTTTTTATAAAATTCATGTTGGAGACCCTCACAGGCCATGTTTCCCTCTGCAGAGCGAGACATTGAGTTCGGACTGTTTTTTTATCAAAGGCTCATGGGGACATCTAGTGTCGGCTCAGCAGAAGCAGAAGGTTGCATTTGAAGGCACTGAGGCGGACGAGGAAATGATACAATTCTCACCAGGGGAAAAAATGAACAGATTTTTTTTCTGGATAGATTGAGAGGAAACTTTTAAGTCTAAACAGCAAATAAACATTCCCGTAATTATGTTGTTTTGCACCCACCCAACCCCTTCCCCTCTTACATCTCTCTCCTGTTATCTACCCCTCCCCTTGCACTTTCCCACTTCTGCTTCCCCCTAAGCTTTGATTAGCTCCCATTAAGGATTGCTCGGAGCGGCTCAGCAGTCCAGCGCATTAACAAGACATAAAAGTGTGCAATCAGCAAACTCACATTGGGCCTAAACTCTCCAAACATGCATTTGAGGGACAATTCTTGACAGTCTTAAAATGTAGTTGGGGGGGTTATCCGACATCGGTTCAAACACTTTGTCAGCGTTAAATAAGTAGGATGCTCTCACCCAACGACAGTTTAGGATGGGCTCCAGCACTGACTCCACCTGGGACCACGGTGGGTCAAATGTGTCAACACCTGAGCAGGAACTTTTTCCGCGAAAGACACCCATGTCTTTGGACTTCCTGTTCCTGCATTTCAAGACAAATCTATATGTTTTTGTAATAATAATGATAATAATAATGTATCCTATAATGTCCGCAGACAAGGGCTGAGCGGCCTCAGGTGGTGTAACGAAAAACATTTCCCCCGCAGAGGAACTCCTTTTCTGAGTCTTTGGCCAATGGCGTGCCATGAACAGCGAGGATGACTGTGCAAACATACACTTGTTTGACAAATTTAACTGGAAAAGTGTGTGTCCTTGGGCACGACCTTACAGGACTTTACTGATCACTCCAAACCCGGACCAGAGATAGCGTTGTTTTCATCCTCAAAGAGGCCACAAGATAGGGAGTGGCGTTTGTCCTTTTAGTCAGACGCTCACTAATTCATTCACTTGCTCAGTCCACTCTCGGAGGAACACTCAGAACATTCTTAGGATGCCAGGTGATGATGTCACTCCACAGGCTGACCTGCTTTCATTAACCAAAGTCAATGACATTGATCAGTTTTAATATCAATAAATCTGAAGAAACAGATGCTGTGAAGCAAGATTTTCAAGTGGAACTTTATTTTAATTTAATTCAATACAATTTAATTTCATTTTAGTTTAGTTTGATTTAGTGTAGTTTAACACTAACTTCATCCATTTTTTATCATTTTATTTTAGTGTTGACTACTTTGTTTTATTTTGTCAGATTAGTATATTTATTTGTCAGATAAACATTTACATTGCAGCTTGCCACCCGTTAGTAACAGCTAGTTAATGATAAGGAGAGACATCTGAGTTTGGTAATAATAGCTGAATAGTATAATTACAATATGGTTATAATAGCAAAGCTGAATAATAATAATAATTAATAATTAAATTTATGATTGTTTCCAGTTGCTTGGTGTTTGTTATTGATTGTTTCCACTTGCATGGTGTTCATTATAAAATAAATTCACCGCGTAAAAGTCAGTCCCTCTGGATGGAGTCGAACTGGAGTTAAAAAATGAACAGGCGCATTAGAATGCATGAGCGGTGGTTTCAACCACAGCTGCAGGATGTACGCGCAGAGCAAATTCCACCTGGAACAAATTGAACAAAATCTCATTTTAGAACACACATGGAAAAAAAAGGTTGTGATCCCTTGATCTGAAAATATGAATAGAGCTCTTTGGCCACCTCCAGAGCTTTTAGCTACACGAGGGCTCTGGATACAGGAATGCAATGCTTGCATTTTGTCCATTTTTGAAGCTGCCACTTTTACGGGAACGCACAATATAATTTTTTGAGTATTTTGGTATTTTTCAGACGCTCTTTCTAGTTACGCCACCTTGGCCCAACACATATCGCGGGAGTTTGGTGGTTTGATCCCTGGCCGCTCCTGTCTGCATGCCGGCGTGTGTTTGCCTAAAACGTTGAATCTTCTAGTTGCTCCTGCTGGTCCGGGTAGTGCCTTACATGGCAACTCTGCCGCCATTGGTATGAGCGTGAATGTGTGAATGAAGTGATTGGCGCCATCTATCGATGAGAGGATATCTTGACTTGGTAAGATACCTACGGAGCTGTGGCCCCTGAAAATAAGACGATCGTGCTTTTTTAAGGGAATACCTTGAATACATCACACCAATGAATGACTGGTTGTAATTCATCCCTGATAACAACGACCTCACATTTATACTTTAGCAAGCTCGAGTCATTATACTTTGGGGTTACTTTGGGATGTAGGAAGTTCAGAGTAGTATTTGAGCGATAAAATATAATGCCATATTTCAGTTGCGCTGCAGTAGCAATGATGGTATGTACATTTACATTTGTATGTGTCTGTGGGATTCTGCCTGGGAGAACAAGCGTAGAATTTATGATGAACATGCAGACACTCGGTCCAATAAATCTTTAGAAGTGTGGTTAACCTACGTGGCCGACATACAGACGCTGAACCCCATTCTGCTGCCATTAGAGGTGCTGCCTCTTTCCCATTTAATCACCAAAGAGTGAGGTATTTCCCACAGGAAAAAAAGAAATAAAAAATTCCAAAGCCTTAAAATGAAGTGAGATACTGGGATATTAGATTTGTGGCATAAACAGCACTCCTGAGAAATGAAAGATTCACGTCTGTCTGACAGTTACTGTCAAGGCTTGTGGTTTTAAACTCATCTGTTACCGTTAATCCTGTCGGTCAACGACGGCTATAATTAGACTGCATTTTAGTTATTTCTTGAACATCCGAACCCTCATGAACACACGCCATCTTCTGCAAATCAGATGTTGCACCTCGAGTTCAGAGCTGCTTGGGGTGAGGGGATACTGTGGGACGTTCTCATTAGCTCTCATATCATCAGAGCGAGCTAATGCGGGTATGGCAATGCAGAACGTGCTCTCATATTCCCTCCGGGAGTCCAGCCTATTCCGACTCCCAGGGTGTGGATGAGAGGAAAAAAGTCTCCCCTTGTGACCCAAACACCTTGTTTCTTGTCGTCTGTATCTTAAACTTCATCTGTACTAGCTGTCCTCATATGTTGAGGCAGCACTGGCTTATGGTAGTGTTAGCAAAAGCAAATGAATTTGCAAAACAGCAAATTGATCCCCAGCCTAAATTAAAAGAAAAATTAGCGACAACCTACGACACTTTGTTTAGCTCTCCTCCAATGCACTTGGGTTTCCATATTCAAATTAATAACATGAGCAAAGGTGGATTTCAGTGATACAGACGCAGCAGCACCCATGCTTACATGTAGCGCTCGGGCACTTTTTTTTTCATTCTTGTGTCACGAGGACCGCGGTCAGTGGCGTCATTCTCTCGCCAGTCGGTGGCTAATCTGTTGTTGGAATTTTTCAGTTTCATTTCAACTTGCTGGAAACTTTACAACACATCGGGACTACAAAAGTATCCGAGATGGAAATGCTAAAAGTAACCAGTGGAGTGACTGTTCTTGGAAAATAATGACAGAGCCTTGGGGTCATGAGTTCAACATTAATCAATGAACACCAACAATACAACAGAACCCAGTGCACTTCCAGGGCGCATATATATCCCTGGCTTAAACCATGCCCCCCAGCCCCTAGTCCTGTTGGGTGAGAGGCCAATTCCCTTCGTGTTCGCCACACAGCCCTCCCGAAATCCCAGAAGGGACCCTGGGAAACAAACTAGTGCCTCACGGGAGGCCTCATCGGCCTGCCATAACAGAGCTGTGTTGTCCCTCGGTTGAAACAGCTGGGGACAGCGGACGCTGGACACGTGGAGGTGCCCACCTCGAGAATCCGGAACGGCCCATCATACGGGCCCTGAAGAGGAGAGCAGGTGAGCATCATGTCACACAAACACAAACTGAGCTGACATGAGTGCCGTAGGTACAAAAGTTCGCTGGAAACAGTGGTGAACCGGGCCCGGAAACCGGGGGGCCCTACTGGAACCGCAGTCGGACGGGGAGAGGGAGCGGATCTCTCAGGCAAAAACTCTCCCGGGATCCTCAGCGGCTGGCCAAGAACCAGCTTGGCAGGCAATCGAGGTCATTCTTCGGGGCTGAACGCAGCCCAAGCATAACCCACAGTCAACAGTCCATCCAGTTGCCGTTTCAAAGCGGGACCGGTGGAATTGTTCGCACAAGCCATTAGCCTGAGGGTGGTATGCTGTCGTACGGTGTACTGTAACCCCCAATGACCTAGCGAGTGCTGGCCAGAGCGTCGACATGAACTGTGGACCCCTGTCCGTAGTAATGTCCGACGGGGTATCGAAACAGGCGACTCAGGAAGAAAGAAACGCCCTGGACACGCCTGAGTTCGGCGTGTCCAGGGCCAGAATTCACCATTTTCACCGATGCCAAGACGCCCAGGTGCGAGAGGGAGTGCACCGAGTTGAAGGCACGTCAATGCCAGGGCTACCAGGACCACTGGGCAGGGCCAGTAGAGACGTCACAGAGGAAGGGCAGGGCCACCTTTCTGCACCACCACCTCCACCAGCTTGATGCCCAGGTGCATCGACTTCAGGGGTGAGAACGTCTGGGTCGCTGGGCTGGTCAGCGGCCATAGCCAAGAAGTCCATCCCGACGTACATGGGTCACACAAGCGCATGCGACAGGCAATCCGCAACAGGGTGGGACTTCCCTGGTACATGCACGGCCGACCCATCGCCCAGACCGGGCAGGAAGAGCACCTTGTCCACCCTCTCCGTGGTACCTCCGGAGCACGGGATTTTTGAGCATGGAGTATCTACCATTCTGCAGGGGGTCGCGCAACAGCTCCATGGCTCGCCCTGTTGACTGGTGGTCCAGCACCGCGACGACCAAAAAGTACCTATCTTCATTTGCAAAAATTCCCCGCAGGTGGCTGATACATGGGGTGACAGGCCACGCCCCTCTTTGTGCGCCACAAAACCTTTGAAGTTAGATTTTTGAGCATGCTTTTATTTAGCCGTGACCTTTTCTCACAAAACTTTCCTTAGTTTTATAGAGGAGCTAACACCGCAAATATTCCGTTCTATTTACATTTCCATCACTTGCTGTAACTTCGGCTGCAGGTGAACAATTTTTTAACCTGACAAATTCATTGATGAGTTTATAGTAGTAACTAAAAAACACGCACAACTGCTTCAGATGCAGACATGAGCTCACTCAAGATTTGAAAACTTACAGCCATACACACAGTGCAAATATCGGACAAGATTTTCTTTACATTGTACTCTGCAGCATTTTCATAGATATGAATAACAAAGTAAAAGACTATAAACATAATAAAAAATTTTAAAAAGACACGATAAGATAAATATTGCACCATTTTTAGAAACAATAGATAAACTATATACGTTATGTAGAGATACATATATGGAGGAGCCATGACATGAACACACTATATATATATAAATATATATATGTGTGTGTATATATCTTACCTGTTTTTTTTTCTAATGTTGCTGCCGCAACACCTGAATTTCCCTTATGGGGATCAATAAAGTATTATCCTATCCTATCATATATATATATATATACATATATACATATACATATACACACATACATGTTAGATGTTTTGAAGAGAAGGTCAGAGAAGCCAGACTGAGATGGTTCGGTCATGTACAGAGGAGGGATAGGGATTATATTGGTAGAAGGATGCTAGAATGGGAGATGCCAGGCTGGAGGTCTAGAGGAAGACTGAAGAGAAGCTTTATGGACGTCGTGAGAGAGGATATGAAGGTAGTTGGCATAAGAGAGGAGGATATAGAGAATAGAGTTAGATAGAGAAGGCTGATTTGCTGTGGGAAAAGCCGAAAGGAAAAGAAGAATATATATATATATATATATATATATATATATATATATATATATATATATATATATATATATATATATATATATATATATATATATATATATATATATATATATATAAATATATAAATTCCCTGAATGAGTAAGAAAGTGAATGTTGTTTGTCTATACATGTGGCTTTGCGATTGACTGGCAACCAGTCCAGGGTATACCCTGCCTCTCGCCCAATGACAGCTAGGACAGGCTCCAGCATCCCCCGCAACCCTGACTGCAGGATAAGCAGTAGATGATGGATAGATGATGGATGTATATATAAATAAATATTTATATATATATATATATATATATATATAGGAGGAGTTTGCATAGGAGTTTATATAGGAGGAGTTTGCCACCATGAAGCGTATTATATATATATATATATATATATATATATATATATATATATATATATATATATATATATATATATATATATATATATATATATATATATATATATATATATATATATATAAGAAATGTCTATGTTAAATATATATGTTTTAGAAATGTTTATGTGTTAAATATGTTTAAGAATTGAGCTTGGATTCAGGGGATGGAAACAGAGATTGTATGAAGTCGGAAAAGTTCCCGGCGTGACGGGCCTCAAGGGACATGACTTGCAGGCTTCCCCGCCACCTGCTCTCACACAAACAACAATCGTGAATGCAGTGTGTGTTTCTAATTCCATTCTGTCAATGTCTGGTCACGAATCCCTTCATGGTGGAGTTACTTGCCCTCTCTTTGGGGAGAGTAATGAGATCATTCTGCTCCGTGGGTGGGAGATGGAAGGTGGAGCTCTGGGCTGAATCCTCAGGTTGACCCGGAAACAAATGCGGTTGGGCGTGAGGCCGGGGCGAAGCGACGGAAACACAGGCACGTCAGCGCAGGTTTGCGCGCCCTGGGATGTCAGGGCAGCAGATGTATGTGTGGTATCCAGGTGAGTGTGACAGATGAGGAGCTCAGGTCATTCCTGGTTGTTTTATTCATGAAGACTGGGATGTGGGTTTGGCACTGCAGGCGGCGGGATAATGGGAAGCTGGCACTCTCCACTGTGTCACCGGTAGTGGCGCCTGCTGGGTGAAAACTAATCAGCTGTGTGGAAACACAGGCTTCCCAAACTTCTATTTTTCTTAATTTTGTTTCTATTTAAATCCTCTCTGCTGCCTTCTTCACCTGTGGGCCGAGAACAGCAAAACTTGAGAACCCACTCTCGAATGTCAGTCTGAAATGAATAAACACGATTCATAAACATGTATAGCCTACAAATCTGCAGCTACAAAATATGTGTTTTTTCATGGTAGACAATAGTATAATAATACCAATAATAATTATAGTAATGATAATAAAAACAATAATGATGTTAGAAGTAATAATAATAATCACAAAAATATCAACACCAATTATAGTAATAATAGTTTGGTGGACACTAAGGGGCATGGCCTCATGGCTTCATGGCCCCACAGGAATAGGGGCTGGGGCGTGGTTTAAGCTGGAGGCATTGTCGTCCCCGGAAGTTCACTGTCGGTTGGTTTTTTGTGTGAAAGAATTGAAGTTGCAAATTATCCACAACTCCGCCATTTTCTCTCGTTGTGCTACATTGGTGAAATCGACGTTTGTTATGCCAAACATGTCCGACTCCGCTTCTGCCACGTCACTCCAACTCGCCCAGCCGGCCCTGCCCACCATGACTCCGTCTGCTACCGGAGCTCTGGCAGAGCAACCCGACCGCCTCCTGATTTCAGCATGTGGAAGCGCTTTTCCATGTGCTGGAATTCTTTCTGACAATGCATGGTACTTTTTGGTCATCGTGGCGCTGAACCAGCAGTCCACTCCGCGAGACATGGAGCTGTTGCACGACCCCCCACGGCACGGTAGATACGCCACCCTCAAGAGATTTCTGCTATGGAGGAACAGCCTGTCTGCCACGGAGCGGGCGGAGAGGCTTCTTTCCCTGTCCGGTTTGGGCGATGGGTTGGCCGTGGACCTGATGGACAACATGCTGACGCTGCTAGGATCCGACAAGTGCAAGTTCCTTTGTCCATATGTTTTCCTTCACCAACTTCCGCCTTCAGTACGCATGATCTTGGCGAACTCCCAGTGTCTGGCCGCCGGCAACTGCTGAGGTCTGGCGGAGGAGGCCGACCACATCCTGCTAGCAACCAGGCAGTTCGAGGCGTCGGTGTGGCCGCAGACGACACTGGGAGACACGGATCCAGCCATGGTGGCCAGGGCAGCCAAGGACTGGCCTCTGTTTTTTTCAACCAGCAGTTTGGCAGCAAGGCGCAGCGTTGCAATCGTCCCTGCTCATTCGGAGCACCGGAAAACGCTCAGTAGCACTGGCGGACACACCCAGCTGCTGTTCATCAGGGACTCGAGGTATGGGATACTTTTTATGATAGATTCTTGCTCGCAGAAGAACCTGCTTCCCCCGACGTGATCGGACATACGGACTTGAAACAGTGGCCCACCACTGAGCACAGCTAACGGGTCCTCAATCGCGACTTTCGGTTCAAGGTCGGTGCCTGTTTGTTTACACGGCCGATATTTTGAGTGGGACTTCTTCATCGCCTCCATCACTGTCCCCATCATCTGCGCGGACTTTCTGTGCCCCATTGGTCTGCTTGTTGATATCACAAACCGCCGAATGATTGATGCTGTGTCTTTTGCCACTCATCCGTGTGAGACAGGGGGATCGTGGCTTCGTGCACACGCATCGATGGTTGCATCTGGATTTTCCATCACTTACTATGGCCACATTTTCCACCGCTGTTGCAAGACATGGTGTGCAGCACCTCTTCCGCATTGTGGGACCGCCAGTTTTCGCGCGGGTGCGGCGCTTTGAGTGGTTAAGCCGGCCACAACTAAGGAGGAGTTTGCCACCATGAAGCGTCTTGGGATCGTGAGGCAGTCCAACAGTGGCTGGGCCTCCCCGCTCCACATGGTCCCCAAGGCCGATGAGTCGACTTTCTCCATTTAAACAAGGTCACCGCCAATGACCACTACCCCATCCCCCACATTCAGGACTTCTCGGTGTGGCTGGCTGGCGCCACAACTTTCCCGTTTTCTCCAAGGTGGACCTGGTGTGCGGTTATCACGCGGTGCCCGTGTGCGGCGAGGACATGCCCAAGACCGCGCACGGGCTCTTCGGGTTCCTGTAGGGAGTGGGTCATGCTGGATTGGCTGAAACAAGCACACAGGGTCGCCCTCCTTCCAGGACCCCAGTGGCGCCTCCACAGATCAATCGTCCGGTGCCTCCTGCTGTTTCGACCGAGGGATGATGCAGTCGTGATGGCAAGCCGATCAGGCCTCCCGTGAGGCACGAGTTTGTTTCCCATTGTCCCAGAAGGGACCCTCTACCTCTACCGTTTACTCTATAGTCGGGGTCATAAGGGGGGTTGGGGCCTTTTCCTGCTGTCATTAGACAAGAGGCGGGGCCACCCTGAACCGATCTCCAGTCAATCACAGGGTCAACATATAGAGACATACAACAATTCACTCATCCATTCACATGTCACATAGAGACAAACAATGACACTCCTGCATGTTTTTGTTATGTGAGAGGAAACCAGAGACTTCAGGGGAAAACCCCCTCAGAAGTGTGGAAGAACATGCAAACTCCACACAGAATTGCCCCCTGCTGGAATACCACCAGGTACCTTCTTGCTGTGAGCTAAAGCGCCACCGCCCTCAAATCTAGATGAATATATACATCCATGAACTAAGAGACATCCTTAATTGTGACAATCGAGACTCACTTGTTACCTCTGAAATTCTATTCTATTCTATTCAAATAAAAACCTGCGGCTTCCGGATGTCAGATCTACAGTTGTTGTCGTTCAAGAGAAACAGCTCCTGACCAGTCAAGAATTTGCAGTAAATGTTCCAAGAGTCTCTAGACACAAGCATCCGTGTCCTTCGAATGCTAATGCGCAAAACAAAGATCCTACCTGCGAAGGGACCTTGTGTAGATCGTGATCGCTGACACCTCCTCGCTGCATGCTGTGTGCTAGAGATTGTTCAATATAATCCTGGGAGCTTAACACAATAAAAACAAACCCGACAACAACACAGCAGTCTAAAGATGTTGCATGGAATGAAAATAAAGCAAATCAAAATTATTAAAATACCTATACAAATAGAGAGGGAGCTGTGGAAATGGAGTGAGTGTGGGTTAAGAGAGTTAGCGTGAAGAAAATAGGGATTCAGCTCGAATAATGAAAAATAATAAAGCTGAAGAATGCAGCAGATGTAAAGAAGTGATGGCTGTTGGAAATAAATGTAATATTGAGGAAGGAATAAAATTTAAAATGTGGGTTAAATTAACTGGTAAAGTAATAAAGTGAGAGGAACAAGGTATATATATATGACTTCGACTTTTGAAATCAAAATAAAGCTAAAATATATTGTAAAGAGAGTGTTGGTACAAGAGATAGTAGAGCTGGAAATAAGATGTGCGTTATTTAAATAATAAACAACAGACTACAAAAAGACATGCTAATAGTTGAATGAATAGTACTTTGAGCTGAGTGCCAAAATTTAAAAAAAAAGAAAACAACCAACAACGAAAACAAGTTTAACTAATTAAAAAAGAAATACACTCTGTCATGAATATGTAAATAAAAAGTGAGCAAAAAGCTTATTTATTTTTCTGTTAAATTCCATTTAGCCAGAATGAGATAATCTCCTGACTTTTGAGTCGCAACCGTAACAAACAAGCTCGAGAAAGCGCTGGTTTACAGTACGTCCCTGAACGCAACACTGGTTCCGCCAACCTGTTGCTGCGCCGGGGAAACGCCTCCTGCAGCCGCCCAGTATATTTCAGCGGCCGCTTCCCCGAGTACCGAACACTGTTGTTGGCTACCCACAACGGGGAAGATGGCTAGCAACCGGGTCATTGTTTACGGCGGGAGAGGGGCGTTGGGGACCAAATGCGTCCAGCATTTCAAGTCCAAAGGCTGGGTGAGTACAGAGGCGGCAGCGCCCGATGCTAACCGCCTTCACTTTGCGCTGTCAAGCTAACAGTATCTCTGAACCCGCAGTGGGTCGCCAATATCGACATGGCGGCTAACGAGGAGGCGGACGAAAATCTGCTCGTCCAGCCGACGGAGTCCTTCTCCGAGCAGGCGGGACAGGTGTGTGATGACTGACCGTCTGCATGCGCCTACAGCTTCGGAAATCTTCACCGATAGTGTTAAACAGAACGCCGTTGCGTTGCTCAGACCGGAAGTTGTCATATTGCGTATTTAGCTTAAGCAGATACACTTTGTTGACACTAATTGGAAAGTCTAGGTTGATGTTGCGTTCAGGTAGACGATATACAGTTTCACGCTTGGTGAACGACATGGCTGTTCATCCTTAGAAATATAATATTTATCCCCAAAAATAATTATAGATAAATTCACTCATCATTCTGATATGTGGGTTTATTAATTTCAATTACAGCTTTTCAGCCTAATCAGGTTCTACTTTTCATATGTTCAAAAGACAATGTGTCTTTGAAACAGTAGGTATAATGTCATGTATCTTTTAAATTTCCTCACCCGCCATAGATTTCCTTCCTTTTTACTTTTCAAACTTTATTTTTTACCATGTTTAGGATGGACACAGTTTGTAAAAATTAATGATAAATATAATGCTATCAGATATTTTGCCAAGCCTTGGATATGCGCCAGATGTGGCAGATTTGAGTCTGCAGTAATTACATGTCTTCTCATTTGGGACCAATGGAAATTAAAAAATGTTGTTGTTAATATAATTCTTTTTTTAGCACTTGCAAAAGATGTGTTCGTGCCCTGCGGCTCATCCCATCACTGCCAGTTTCCTTTTTTTGCATTCAGGTGACGGCGGACGTGGCCAGGGTGCTCGGGGAACACAAAGTGGACGCCATCTTGTGTGTGGCTGGAGGATGGGCTGGAGGAAACTGTAGCTCCAAAGGTCAGAGTTCAGCCTCTGTTTGCTCTTCTAAAGGTTAACTGAGGAAATTGAAACTATTAATTCGGAGGAAAACCAGAACTGTCAAACTGCATTAAATTGTCAAATTACAGCCTCTAATTCATGGTACCAATACAAAATAAACCACCATAAAATGTATATAATACCTATTGGTTGAATTATTATTTTTCATCATCCATTTTCGTCCATTTCCTCTGTAAATGATCCTTATTTCTTTTATGTGGAAATGTCGTCTTCACTGTTTTTATCGAACAAAAGCGTTAAATAACCATCTCCATTTTAAACTAAACTGTATTTAGTAGTCTCTCAATGAAGGAATTCACCATTCTTGTGTTATGTTTCATATTCTGCTGTGACACACAGATTAACTATAAAAACTAGCAACTGATTACCTGTCCCTAACCTGCTGTCTTCCAGACTTGTATAAAAACACGGACCTGATGTGGAAGCAGAGCGTGTGGACCTCCACCATCTCCAGCCACCTTGCCGCTCTGCACCTGAAACCAGGTGGCTTATTGACTTTGTCTGGCGCCAAAGCAGCCCTGTCAGGCACTGGAGGTGAGGCGGGCATCACTGTTTGATCATCTCATCTTGATGACGCATTCACCCGGCCCCTGCGTAGCATGCGTTGCCATGGTAACAGCCGGGTTTGATTAAATGGGAGCTGCTGGGTCCTTACGTCTTTGTCGCCTCACCTGTCAATTGAGATGACGATGGTAATAGAAAGCCCTGCGGGGCTCCGATCAGGAAATCAACATCCTCGCTGGAGACACAGCTGCGTCAATAAGATGGATCCGGGAAAAGCAAATGAAGAGGGGAACGGGGGATGGCTGCATCATGCACAGGACACTGGGTTCGATTTTTTTTTTTTTTTATTTATTTTTTTTTTTTTAATTAGCTTATTTATTATCACAATCAGCCAAACTCCATTCAGAAAACGGTTATTGTTAAAGAGCAGCGTGACAAAGCTGTAAGACAGAAACTTCATAGCGTCACCGCTTCACCCTAATTTTATTCTTCCCCCTCAGCATTGCAGTTATGCAATTTATAGCAGAAAAAACATTATCTACAGAGACGTGTGGAATCCGATATACTCCTGTATTCATCTCTTCTTCTTCACAATATTGGAGGTTCAGTTCCTTCTGAGCTCATTGGCAAAATGAAATACGACTTTGCCGTTATTATCAGTATCTGTAATTTAATACTTGTGAAGAACGGCGCCTTCACAAGTGTCAAAACTCCAATATCGAGGCTTTCGATTAAACAGTAATGGTGTATTAAAAGCATCTCTTTTTTTTTTTTTTTTTTTTTTTTCCTCCATCAAGGTCGAAAGATGTGATGGAATTATAAAGAATCTGATCCAAACCAATGGGTGTCAAAGCTGCTTTAGTGTTTTGTTGGTTGTTTTTTTTTTTTACACTTGTCTCAAGCAAACCATGTGATGGGCTCCGCTGTAAAACAAAGCTCTGGCTCAGCAGGCGGCCCCAAAGTCTGCGAGCCCATTCGCCGGCGGCTCACAAGGAGGATGACTCAGCAGCTGTGACAGCACGCATTATCCTCAATGACCCAGACCCATTCACTCTCTTGTCATAGCCATTGTTCTGCCTTGGACTGGGTGGGGTGCCTCTTCTCCGCAGCGCAGACGTATAGTATGTCAGCGCTGAAAAATCATGAGCTGAGACCTTGCGCAAGGAAGCATCTGGGAGAGACGCTCTGCCCTCTGCTTTTGCTCAAACAAACGGAATATAAAAGTTAATCCAGATTACTTCCACGGTGCAAGCAGGGAAACAGAATAGAATAACTCTGCCCATTAACTTCCACTGTGTTTTTTTTTTTGTACCAAATATTTTAAGAATAAACACAAAGCTCAGAGTTAAAAGACAACGATTGTGCGTTTCTGGGTGTGTAAGCTATTAAAGCTCTGTGTAGTATCGTGTTAGCTAGCAAAGCAATAGAAACTTTATTTGAAAAAAAAACACAACTTGGTTCTAAAAGCTGGGATGGTAGCATGTGCAATATGTACCACACGGTGCAAGGGAGACTCGTCTGCTCTACTTCATGTGACTTGTTTTTTTACCCTCCTAATCTCAGATTATCCCGTGGATATTTGAAGGACAGCGTCGGTGATAGCTCTGTGTGGCTGAGGATTAGCCCATGCTGTCCATCACTTTAGCCCAACCCGAGAACTAGCACACAAAGAACCACAGCAGCTCTGTGTGCACCTCAGTCTGGAGTCATTGTTATAATGTTTGACCAGCTGTTTTTTGGATTACATTATTTATAGAGCTGGTGTCTCCTTTTCATTCATTTATCATCTGTACTGCTAATCCTGTGCTCTGGAGCCTATCTCTAGTTAATTTGGATTTGGGGTCCACCCTTAACAGGTTGCCAGTCGATCACAGGTCCACATCTAGAGACATACAACCATTCACTCTCATTCGCATCATTTAGGGTCTCCAGCTTGTTTTGTGGAATAAAAAAGAGAACCACACAGACGGCCCCCCTGCTGGAATTGAACCGGGGGAAATTCTTGCCATCGGGCAGGTACAGCTATCCCTGCTGTCCCTGTTTTCTTCTGTTTAATATCTAATATCCTAGGCTGTCCCAAAGGCATTCTAATCTAATCAAGCGACAGCTCTGTCTTTCTTGGGTTTTGTCATCTGTTCAGCTCAGTGTGCTGTGAAGAAAGGGTTTAACCGGCTGATCGGAACGGCCGTTGCTCTCCAAATCCGTTGTTCCTCCATGTGACCATTATGACACAGCCACCCCCCCCCCCCCCCCCCCCCCCCCCCCCCCCCCCCCCCCCCCTCTTTTTTTCCGCCGCGTCTCAAAATGTTTTGAACACCACGGGCCCCCCACTTAAAAAACCCCCAACCCCAAAACCTCCCTGGCAGAATTATTCGGCCCCCCAAGAAAATCACT
>CAAKHD010013325.1:27116-40156 GCA_901007705.1 Fistularia tabacaria | reverse complement strand
GGTGTGTGTGTTTGTGTGGGGTGTGGGAGGGGGTGTGTTGGTGGGGGTGGGGGGGGGGGGGGGGGGGGGGGGGGGGGTTGGAAAATAAGATAGTGAGCTCAATCTTAACTGGCATCCCAGGGTGTATGGGGGGAGCGACCGTGGGAGGCTATCATTCGGAGACTCACTCACTGTCAGCCACCCTCTTTCTCCTCTTCTTACCACCCCCTGCCCCCCATTTCCTGACCTCACTGTGTCATCAGGAGGAGCAGGTCTGCCGTCTGGGTCCTGGGGGCCTCGGGGTATTGAAGCCAACACTGACTCCATTTTTCGTTTTTCCCTCTCAGCTCATGTTTCCAAACAAGCGTCTCTTTGTGACGTTTTTTTGTGTGTCGGAGGCGATGGCTGCCGAAGATGTGGAGGATGAAGGGTGTCGATGAGATACCGGCGTGTTAAAAAAACACACACACACACATTTGGCGAGAAAAACATACGAAATATACAAATGGTAGCAAATGCAAATCTGTTACTTAAAGTACATTTTATATGATAAATATTCTATATACAGTTTATATATCACATTGGATCTCATCAGGCCAGGTTACATTATATCAGATATGTTAGATCAGATATATATGCAGTGTAACTATATTTATATTTATCTGCAAAGTAAGAAAAGCAGTGAAACTGTTGGAGCAGAAATTACAATATCAGTGCGATAGACCTATAGTGAAAACACTCAAAGTCCGAGTAATTCGAAGTCGTGTCGAAGTAATCGATGCACTGGTATTTGTTGTACAGATCGGAGTATTTGTACAAATACTTCAAACTCCGGGCATTTTCGGAGACATACCCGAGGGGGTCGGGGGGGGGAAGAAGGAAGTGGAGGCCAGTCAAACTGCAGTGAAGTGAAGTCGAACAGCAGCAGCAGCGTCAGGCGGGAGGAAGGCCGGGATAATAGCCTCATTATTAGCCCTGCAGCGAAGATGTGGCGGTGAAGGTGGGGGCGGTGGTGGGAGGAAGCGGAGGTGTGTGTGTGTGTGTCTGTGTGTGTGTGTGTGCGGTGGGGGCGAGTGCGCGTGGGGGGCTAGGGGTGGTGATGGTAGACCTACATCGCATGTGACACATCTAATCACATCTGACCCCTCTGGGACCGGAATTATCTGACAGGTTCTTGTTCCTGGTTGTTTTAAACCCCCACCGCCACCACCACAAAGCCAGCGGGCCACTTGTTACGAATGTATGGAGGGACAGGGTTGTGGGGGGTGGGTTGGGGGTTGGGGGAGGGCACCTGCCTTAATAGGTGATTTGCCGGTTTTGTGAGATTTGCAAAGCTGTGATGTTTTACGCGTGCTCATTGTAACCTTTTTGATGTCTGCTCGCCTGAGACAGGCCGGTTAGCATGCAGCCCCCCTTCAATACACACACACACACACATCCAAGCCTTCAATACACACACAGACAAACATACACGCACACACACACTGAGGACCAAGTAATACATTGATTGAAATACATCCAACACTATCTTACTGTGATACCAACTACATAGTTGTATTGCTATTATTATTAGTGTAGTCGTAGTCGTAGTCTTATTATTGTTAGTATATATTTTTTCTTAATTTCTGTTATTTCTTTGTTGTTTGTGTTGTAATTGAAAATTAACAACCTGTCAAAATCACAATGATGTATGTAAGTATTAATGACACTGACACTGAGTAAGTGATTAGCTGAGCTAGAGACCATTTAAGAATAAAAATCAATGAGAGAAGTAAGTACATTTAAAACGTGCTACGTTTGCTGCAAAATACAAAAGTAAAAGAAAATAAACCTGAGAAACCTTTTCAAAATGAATGTGAACTTAGCGAAGGTTAGCATTGTGGCGCTAAATGCCAGCAGAAAAATATACATTGCATTAGGTTTGTTTTTGATTTGCAAGCTATTTAAAAAAAAAAGATGATGAACTTCTTCTTTATAGAAAAAGTTCAGGCTCTCAACGAATGAGGAATAATATAATGTAAATAACTGCATTTGATGAAAATGAACATAACAGAAAAAATCCAGAAATTCACCAAAAACATCCTGAAAAAAGAGCAAGAAAAACCCTTAAAATCGGCTAAAATTAAGATGCTGCACCTTTTTAAAAATCTAACCTCAAAAGGGGTGTGCGCATGCGCATGAATGTGTGTGATACATCAATATCAAAATAAGAGCCTGGAAACACTGCTCTTTTCTTCACCTTATCTCCAGCAGCTCTTCACTCTCCTCTGAACCAAAATGAGGTAAATATCTTTATTCCAGAGCAAATCGTTGATTCGGCGGCAATTTATCACCCTTGGAGTTTAGGGTTTTGTGTGCGTTCTGCGTGGGTTTGAAGACCTTAAGGTGCATGTTTATAAGTCATGTACAGGACCTTGGGGAAAAAAAAGGAATAATAAATGTATATCAACCAGAAGATGCTCTCTTTTTTTTCTGCCATCTCCAACAATGAATACATTCATGTGACATCATTTACTCAGCCTGCAGTCATCAGCAGGACAGATGGGTGGCTGAAATCATCTCCGCATAACCTGAGACATTACACATAACCTCGATTCACCCTTTGCAATGTGACTTTGAATACGGCAACGTTGAAAACACTGCTATCTAATTGTACTACTCGTGTCTATCATTGTGTGATGACATGCTTATTACTGTTGTTTTTGAATGACTTGAAAAAGGACATAAGGTGAGTTTTTCCCGCACATCTCATTTAGGTTTATAAGAGGTTGCATATCATAACAAGACCCCCACACAAAGAAGCGCATGTTGTATACTGATCACCCTAAAGTATTATATTCAAGATGAAAACGAAATAAGATATATTTTTTTATCTTTTTGAATTCATTTTCATGCTTTCTTGTTGGTTTAAGTGACTGTGAAAATAATAATAATAATAATAATAATACTAATACTACTACTACTACTACTACTACTACTAATAATAATAATAATTATTATTATTAATAACTAATAATACAACTAATAATAAAACTAATCAACTAATCAATCAACTAATCTATAATCAACTAATAATAATAATAATAATAATTATTATTATTATTATTATTGTCATTATGATAATCAGTCAATGTCAAATATTTCTATGCATTATTTATTTTATTTACTTAACATTTTTTTTATTTCATTTTTTTTTTCACTGCCAATCTGACATGTTATACAGTGTACATGAAACAGAACGGTCCTGATGTGAATTTACTTTACGGTATTTCGGTGGACAAACCATCCAATTTGAGAAATTTGACTTTCCAAACCATTCGGTGGAAAAATTACAACAGATGGACTTGGTTTTAGATTCATTTCAAATTTGACCGAAGCAACATTGGCGGTCCAAATTGCGAATCCCAGACTTCCCTCATGGCGGGAATGGTATCACCCAGACCTGGTTTCCAAACACCCGACAACCGAGAGGCCTCGTCGGAGCCAGAGTAGGCGTATCCCGTGGGGCAGCAGCCAGTCAAATCCAGGTCAGCAGTGGGGAGGGTGTGTGTTTGTGTGTGTGTGTGTGTGTCTGTGTGTGTGTGATGTACAATACACTGGGCAAACTATTTGACCAAGCGCAGTTTTCACACAAGCGAAGAGATAATGCTCTTGAGAGTCGTGGCGTCCTCTCTTAAGGACAGATTAACGCACTTTTCTCTCCGTCCGTCTTTCTGTTTGTCCCTCTGTCCCTCCTATTCTATGTTTACCCTCTCTCTCTCTATTTCCTGCCTCATACGGAGAAAACACTTCCAAAGATTTGGGAAAAAAGAAAAAAAAATTGTGTTTTTCTGTTTCTGTCTAACTCCCGACACATCTGGTTTTCATTTACATCCTAGGTCGAAGTTCACCGAGGGCTGGGTGTGTGTGCGTCTGTGCATCTGTGTCAGTCGCACATATATAGTGTTTTTTTATGCTTTTCACTCCAAGTCTCTGAAATATGTGAGGAAGAATGAATTTGTTTGTTCCAAATCAAACTGGATTATTCAAACCCCCAAGTTCAAAATGTGAGGGACAACGTAATTACCCCGTCAGTAGTCCGGATACTCGATATTTTCCAGTAATTACAGGGTAATAAATAAAAACCAGCACCGGCACGGCCTGTTAGTCAGGTTTAACTCCAGAGATTTAAATCAAAGACACGAATGTTGTGATTTGAATTATCAGAGACAGGAGTTTACGAGTCGAGGCGCAGTTCTGTTTCAATTAACCTGCTTTTTGATTTCAGACAGAGGAAATAGAAATCACCCTTTACGGTGACTCCTGTTTTTATTTACTTTGCTTTTTTTCTGTCCTTTGACCATTTCTGACCTGATTTGTGACACTACATCATGCAGGGTAATCTGGATAGAGACGAGGAAATAACTCTGGTCCATCTGGGATGATATCGTCCATTTTTAAACTTGTCTAGAAGAATATTTATGTATGCTTGCAATGGACTTTAAGCTACCCTCACCTATGGTCACGAGCTGTGGGTAGTGACCGAAAGAACGAGATCGCGAATACAAGCCGCCGAAATTAATTTTCTCCGCAGGGTGGCTGGACTCTCCCTTAGAGATAGGGTGAGAAGTTCAGCCATCTGGGAGGAACTCAGAGTAGAGTCACTGCTCCTCCGCATAGAGAGGAGCCAGATGAGGTGACTCGGGCATCTTGTCAGGATGCCTCCTGGACGCCTCCCGGCGGAGGTATTCCAGGCGTGTCCATCTGGGAGGAGGCCACGGGGAAGACCCAGGACATGCTGGAGAGAATATGTCTCTAGGCTGGCCTGGAAATGCCTTGGGGTCCCCCCAGAAGACCTGGACCATGTGGCTAGGAAGAGAGAAGTCTGGGCCTCCCTGCTCCAGCTGCTGCCCCCGCGACCCGACCACAGATAAGCGGTCGAAGATGGATGGATGGATGGATGGATTAACTACTTGTATAATTACATGTGAATAACATGCAATACAAGACATATTTTAAGGAACTCTTAATGATGTCAACAGAGCAACAGGTCCACATACCTGTTTGCCTCCCTGGACATCTGCCTTGGGAAAATAATTTCAGCTCAATAAAACCAAAAGGTTTTTGTTTTTTCATTTTGCCCTTGAAGGCTACACACGAGCTATTGGGTTATTTGGCCGCAGCTAAGCTGCATGTCATGTGCGTAAGAAAAGATAAATAAATAAGATCTCCATCCTCATTTTGAAGCGTTGTCCTGAAATCGTTTAGCACTGGATGCTACGCGGCTAGCCTTCTGTTACTGGCACGAGCCGGCAGACATCTTGGTCTGGAGGGCATTCGGACAAGCGGGTAGCTTGCCAATAGACAGATGAGGTATTTCATCTTTTCCTGTGGAGGGATGGGGAAAATATAGAAAAAAGAAGATGGAGATAAGTGCAAAGAAGAATAAAAAAAGTGGTGTTGTTTTACTCGACATGTAGACGTATGGGCTGTAAATACATTACAAATGTTTGCAAGTACACACAGAGAGTGTGTATAATCAGGTCTGTACGTGTCTCTGATTGTGTACCTGCGATATAGTATTATGGTATGCTCAGTTGGGGGCGAGTCTATATATTCATACACGAGCGTGAGAGGCTTTAAAAGGTTGCGTCTGGTATCGCAGACGACCGGAGCAAGGCTCGGGATTGGCGGCGACGCGCCACCTGGTTCGTAGTTGGCCGTGTTGGCAGGCCTCGACAGGCGTCGAGAAAAGCTGACACATTTGACAGGAAGGAGATTCTTGTTTTGTTTTGTTTTTTTTTCTCCCAGGATGTTTCACAATAGTCCCACCTGGTCATTAAAAAAAAGCCTCCTGTGCTGTCCCGATCCTCCCCCTCTTCTCGGGGAGTTCGAGGCGGTGTGTATGTGTGTGTATGTGTCTGTGTGTTGAGTGTGGCGGCTGCGACTTCAAAGTTCTCACAACTTACATAACACTTGCGTATTTTTCCTTTTCCTTTTTCCACCAAGCACAATGACAGCGGTCCACCAGAGTCCTCTAACCCACGCGCTCGCCTCAGCCTGTTTCCATGGCAACCCACTTTGTTTGATATCCTGGTCCTGGTTGCACAAAGGCCAAGGTCCTTCTTAAACTTCATCCAAGGACAAGCCGAGATAAAAAAGAGCGGGAGAGCTTCACCGTTACCCTTGGGATGTGGAACCAAAAAAAAAATCTTTTGTCTCGGAGCGTTTTCCCTTAAGATCCCTCCCTCATACCGCTTGAAGCTTCCCAGTGACCGCCGTTATTCCAGAACCCCGTCTCTGAAGAGCCAAATCATCCACGAGTGAGGTCGAAGCAACTCCGACCACACATCTCCAAGGAGAGATCTCATTCCTCCGAAACTGGGATGACTGTCTTTTTGTTGGTTTGCTTTTGTTTTCATGGCATGCAAAGAGGTAAAGAAAGGTTCACGGCTTTAAAATGAGCCCTCCACAGATGGTAGGTTCATTGAAGACTAAATTGTCCAAAGTGTGTGAATGAGAGTTTGAATACTTGGATGTCTCTTTGATTGACAGGTGACTGATCCACGTTCAATGACAGCTGGGTCCCCCCCAGTCCCTCTGCTTGAGTTGCATAACATGCGATGACTGCATTGTGATCCACAACACTATCAGGGATTGTAATTTAGCAAGATTCCTTATGAAAAAGTATTTATCCGTGAAACTAAATCTGGTGTAATTTGTGTTTTGCAGCATGAAGCCATGGAGGCCAGAGATCAACCAGCTGTAACCCTTTTATGTCTAGAACAGTCTATTATCATTCAGGCACCTTGAAAAGGGAGTTCTTCCCCAAATAACAACAACAATTTATCATATTTCTCTGCAAAAATCATGTCCCGCTCATTGGAGACATATCACGTTACTTATTATTTCCCTACATTCATGTAACATTTATTTTCTCTCCAGTGAATGTTTTTCAGCCACTGCATGACCTTGCAAAGTTATGTGACTGTTTACATCCATGTATATAGACAGTTTACATACATATATACATATATACATCTATATAACATATATATATACATATGTATATGTCCACACATATATTTATATGTATAAATATACACATATGTATGTGTGTTTATACATATATATATTTAATCTGGGATGAACTGAGAAATCGTCGAATCACTTATGACAAGTGGAGATTCTGTCGCTGTTTTGTTAAACTAAATTCAGAATTAGATGTTTGGAGAATTTTTTCTTTTTGTAAAATCTCCCCCCCAGAAAGATGGCATGGTAGGGGTTTGCCGAGTGGGAGGAAGCAAAACACTGGCTTATCTGGAGACCTGGTGCATAACTGTCACCTTGGATACCAATGTCGGAAAGACTTGGAGTTCTCACCAACTCATGATGAGGGATTGCAGGCAACATGATTGGCCGGCTTGACCGTGTCGATGAGAGCCACAGTTTAGAGAGTAAACAAACATGGCCAACATTTAGCTGGCTGTTGCTGTTGTTAGCGCAGCTATCTGCTCTGTCCTCCATTTATGGAGTCCCCTTCGTCAGCCCTCTCCCTCTTTCGCTGTTTGCCTCCGTTATTTTGACATTCCCTCGTCTTCTGATGCTTACCTAAGGCTGCTTCCTGGCCCAGCTGGAGGCAAGCGCGGCCTATAAAAACCCACCCATGACTTGTCTTGCCTTGTCTGACGGGAGCGCAATAATTAACCTGTTGAGGATTCAAATCTCTGATCGTGCCCGCTGCCCCTTCGCATTGACCGATTGTAAATCAAGCTGCATGGCAAGGATGACCGCATCCTTGCTCCGTCATTAAAAAACGTCAAATGACTGCGGGAGACTTTTTTAAATAATTTGGGGCAAAAAAACCTACAATGTCCAATGACAGCATTTGCTGTTAAAAACAATGATTGCGGAGCCCCCCCTCTCTCTCCTGGCCCCCGGAACGGGGGATCAGCTTTGAAATACGACTTTAAAGGGGCTTTGTCTTTCATTATTAATGTTAATTTATGCAACAGAGGACGCAACTAATAAAGATTAGGAATATATAAGTATGTCTTGGTCTGGAGTAATGAGATATGCCAATAATAATATGTAAATTTGTTGAATTATTGAATAGGAGTGACTGAGTATTTCTTATTAGTTTGCATATTTTTCCCCCAAAAAACGAAAAATCCATCAATTTTTCAGCTCGAATCTCATGCCCCATCCAATAAGTAAATCCAATCAAATAGCGAGATCAATAATTTTGGCGGTCATACAGTCAAGGCCCGGTCACCGGCCCCACTTGGAAACCCAGAGTCTACGAAGTTCGGGCCTGGTTGTGGACTTGGCTTGCATCCCTGCTGTGATGAAGTCGCAACTGATCTGAAATCAATACAGTTTATCAACCGCTGGCGGCCGATTATTGCTAAGTGCTTATTTCAATGGCCGAGTCGTCGGCCGTTGCAGGATTATGGCAGAGCAGTGCGCGGCTGCTGTGCAGCTGCAGTAAATGGGAATTGGTAGGTGCGCGTGATTTAGTACCGCCTGTGGTGATCTGGTAAAAAAAAAAAAGAAGAAGAAGCCGCGCCAAATATGTTTTTTTTTTTCTTCCCCTCCGTCTTTCTCTTCCCTTTTTTGGAGGGATTTTTTTCCCCTTTCCGTCTTTTCTCACTTCACTCCGTTCCCCCGCCTCATTTGCAATGATTATGTTATCAGGGCAGCCAGGCAAAAGGGTGGAGCAACCATAATTTCAGCGCAGGATTAGGCAGAAATAACGAGGTCACCAAGTTACAGTTGCCATGGCAACGACACATCCAAGAACACAGGATGCCATTGCTTAAAAAAAAAATAGAAGAAACAGGGCCCAGGATTTTTCCTCTCCCCTTCGCCTCTTCTCCCCCCCATGCCTCCTTCTACACTCCCCCTCCCCTCCTCTTCTTTTTTCCCCTCCCTCCTCCCAGGCAGTGAGGAGCCGAGTGGAGCAGTTCACTTTTTCCTCCCTCTGTTTGCCGTTGCCTTTTGTTTCTCAACATATTCAGAATAATAAATTCACTGTTGAGTACATTTGCATCCGTCTGGTATTCATATTAAGGAGGGGGTCTGTTTCCTCTCATTCCGACGACACCGCCCCCGTTCTTTAGAGCTGGTTCGGAGACCCCCACACACACACGCACACCCTTAGACCACCGTCCCATTCTCCTCCAACACCCCAACCCACCCGCCCAACCTGCCTGCCTCCAACAGTCTCACAAAGACATTTTTTTAAAGGGGGGGGGGGGGTTCTATTACACTGAGAAAAGTATATTAGACCAAGTCATGAAAAAAAAAACTTGGGAAGGAAAAGCCTTTCTTTTGAAGGGAAACGACTTATCTGCTGCCCTGGCCTGATTATTGATTGGGGTTTTTTGTGTTGCCAGAAGCTTTTTTTTGGGCTCCCCTTCAAACGAATATCCACTCCCACATTGCACCTGGCTCCTGGTAAGACCAGCGAAACTGCCGACGCGTTACGCAAAGTCCAACAATCAGCAAGGGCCTGGAGAAAAGGGCCATAGTACCGGGGCGGCTATTGATCAGCGCCAGGCCGAGGCCTCTGGGAGACATGGACAGGTGTGTGATACAAGGCTTCGGGCAGGTAAACATCGAGGAGGAACTAGCTGATAAATTATCCTGGCTGTACAAATATCAGGTGGTGGCAAAGTACGGAGAACCATTAAATCCTGCACGGCACTGGGCTCACACACACTTGCACGGTAATTAAACACAGGGGCACCATATTTTTTGTTTGGTTGAAACTAGCAAAATGACACGTAAAAATAGACCGGCAATGCGTTTAAAAGTTGTATTGTGGTGTATTATTGCATTATTACTACTTTATAACACATCCTAGTGGTGTATTTATTATGGCTGACATGAAATACTTTTCACTATCCTTCCCAACACAGGGAATAGATAGGTTTTCTAGATATTGTGTTAATTTCTGTAAGAATTATACGAAATTGAACATCTTGAAACATGTAGTCAAACCACAAAGTAATTTTTTGTCTGTGACACGGTTTTATTTATTTATCGATTTTTGTGCTGTAAGTGACTTCACAGTGTTTCCTGTTTGCGTGTTAGTTCATAGGACCGGGTGCCTCAACCAGTGGTATTAAATCAGATTTTATGTCCTGTCCACATGCTTTTCAGGTGTTTATTAGAGGAATAAAACCCGAGCATAAAAGCACAAAATCTTACAGGGAGATGAGAGATCGGAGGGTTAGGGTGTAAAATCAAACCGATACAAGACGTTTCTAATTGTTTGGTTTCGGAACACTTGGCACTTCCAAATCGGTGGACAATTAAAAACAAAGCAAAACTCAAGAAACACACCGTCAATTAGCGTTTATTATGCAAGAAAACATAAATTACACATAAATGCAAACACAAGAAAATACATTTGAAGTCTCGTGTACTCTCGCCCGTTGCACACTTCCATCATGAAGCAACATTCATGCTGAAGCTAATCCTGACAAATTTTAAATGATAGCGGTTGAGCAAGAGAGAATATCAAACTCAACTAAGTTATAACAGAATGACGCATTACCACGATGCTCCCGTGATTTATCCCCATTCATTCATTATCTATACCACTCATCCTGCAGTCAGGGTCGGGGGGGGGTTGTGGCCGATCCTAGCTGTCATTGGGAAGGAGGTGGGGTAACCCAGTTGATCACAGGGCCATATTTTTAGACATCCAAGCATTCACTCACTAATTCAAATGTCATACAGAGACATACAACGACCCCATTGGACAATTCAGGGTCTCCATTGAACCTCATGCATCATGTTTTTGGACGGCAGAAAGAAACTGGAGAACCTTGAGGAAACCTGGGAAAGGCCTGTCGTTCGAATGGAATCGAACCAGGGACCTACATGCTCTGAGGCAGGAGCACTAACCACAGCACCACCATGCCTACCATTCCTCTAATTTATATATATATATATTTTATATGTTTAGATAGATAGATAGATAGATAGATAGATAGATAGATAGATAGATAGATAGATAGATAGATAGATAGATAGATAGATAGATAGATAGATAGATAGATAGATAGATAGATAGATAGATAGATATGTGTGCTTATGTGCTCTCCTTGATGATTTAAGAATGTGATTTAAGAATATATGTATGTGCATATGTACATACATTCACATTCATGCCAGGCAGACACACTCATTGACAAAACACACTGTCACATCCTGCAAACATCCAAGCCTCTGATGATAAAGGAATACTACATCATCTACTTTTTTGGTGAAACTGTATATAATGTGAATATGACTTTTTGTATTTATATATTTCCTTAGAGTCGGACTGCCCTCCCGTTTTCTGTTAAAAAAAACCACCCCGCTGTCTTTTGCCTTACAATGTTTTTCCCTTTTTCTTCCCTCACCCCATTGTGTTATCACCCATGTTATTAGGAATACAGAGTACTTTTGCATTTCAAATAAATTCGGGTTATTATTACCATTACTCACAAGCGCTGCTGCATTCGTATCTTCTGGTCTGTGCATGCAAACAGGTGCGGTGCTGATCAGACGTCCATAGCGAATGCATGAGACCCCTGGGCTTGAGAATAACTGAAAATAATAAAATAAAACCCCTACCTTTTGTCACTCATTATGTATCGATGGGTCGGATTAGTGATGCAGCGTCGGTTTGCCTAAAATAACAAAATATCCACAGAGGAATAGAAATATGAATCCACACAGACAGTACTTAAAAATCTGCAGAAAAAAAACAATATTGTAAATAAATGATAATAATAATAACAATAATAATAATGAAAATATTATTATAATGATAATGAAAAGCTCTGTGCACTTCCATGCTGGCACCACTCTCTTCTGGTCTGTGGTAACTACATTAGCATTTTAGCATGTTAGCTTGTGTAGCCTAAAGGCTGACAACTGGCATCCTGTCACCCTGATTGGACATGTGGTGGATTTCCTTGAGGGATCCGGCATGACACACAGACTCACTAGATTGTCTACTTGGGCTGGTCGCTAGCTACTAGCCATTCGCCCTCCCCTTTGCCCTCTCCCATCCCTAATTAGCTGGCCATTCTGAGGGCCGGCAGTATTATCTGAAATCCCAAAGTTCAGCAGTTGGAATCAGTTTCGGAACTTCATTTTTAATACTTTTTGGACAAAAGCAGCCGTCGCACCAGAAAGTATTGCAGTCGACCACGCGTGTAGCGAGCCCTCGAACATATTGCCCTCCTCCCCCCCAGAAAAGCATCTAGAGACATTTTGCAAACACAAATGGAGGAAATACGACCGCGCCTGAACACACCAGCTGGCACCAGAAAATAACCATGGGTCTACAGATAAACATTCAGCTGCTCATGAATCACCTTAAATAATTAAAACAACCCCCCCACCCCAAAAAAGTTGAATGGTGCATGTCTGTCCCTATGTGTGTGTCTGTTCTTTCTAACACTGTGGTTCCCCCATCATACCCGTCAAACCTGTCCCCTGGACTAAGCACTGCCGCTTTAAATAAATTCACAAATTTAATTTGAGTTGTGACTATTATGTGTGTGTGTGTGTGTGTGTGTGTCTGTGTGTGTGTGTGTGTGTGTGTGTGTGTGTGTGCGTGCGCGTGTGCGTGTGTGTGCGTGTGTGTGCGTGTGTGTGCGTGTGTCCACACCGCGCTGAATAGCGGAGAAACATTCATTTTATTAGGTTCTGGAATATTCTCTCTGCCTCACATCAGGTAGCAGAGAGATCGGCTGTGCGTGCACGTCTGGGTGCTTGCGAGTGAGTGTGTGTGCAATCTTGTGTGTGTGTGTGTGTGTGTGTGTATGTGTGTGTGTGTGTGCAGGCGCATGTGCGAGGCTGCTGCCATGCCTACGAGATGGGGGATGGTAGCAATACAGCCAGCTATTTTTCTTTCTTTCCCTCCTGAACATCAAGTTTGGTCTCCCATCAGGCTGGCACACTGCGGGTTCAAGATGGCACTGCGGTCACACACAGGATCACGTCATCACTGATTATCGAATATTGATCTCTTATCAAATCAAGCCTCTGGGGTTTTTTTTTGGGGGGGGGGGGGG
>CAAKHD010013325.1:12116-22116 GCA_901007705.1 Fistularia tabacaria | reverse complement strand
AATACGCCGCTTCAAAGTTTTACTTCTTTTTTTTCTTTTTTTATTATTATTATTATTCTATCCAGCAGTGAAGAGCATAGAGGGAGGGAAAAAAAAATCACTCACGGCAAAATGCAAATGAGCCTGCAAGCTATTACGATGCTAATGAGATTCCACCATAGAAGTTGCTGCTCCGGCATCCGGGTTATATTTCATCCATATTTGGAAAACAGTCGTGGGCTCAAAATAAGGGACACCGAGGCCAATGTTCTCAGCCAAGAGTGCGTTTTTGTTTTACTCCAGACGGTCAGCGTCCGGCAGCGCTGACCAGCAAAACAGTCAAAGAGGACAAACTGGCTCTTGTGGTTCTTTGCATGGAGCTCCCATTTTTTAGCGCAGATTTCTTCTTTTTGCATCTCAGGCCCCATATCACAACCTCGTCTCCTCACGATGCCAGTATTTTTGGTTGGGAAACACATCAGACGCTGCCGCAACTTTGTTTTCTCAGGGGGCGAGGCGTGTTCCCGGTGTTCACTCCCGAAAAACAGGGCCGGCACCAGTGCGTTCAGGTGCAAAAACCTGTGGCGTGGCTGCCTGAAATGTGTGGTCGGTGAGCGCAGGCAGGTAAGGGAGATAGGGTACGTTACCATAGTAACACCAAGAGGGGACCCGACAGAGGCAGATTACCTATATGTGTCCTGACCCATTTCCACTCTCATCCACGTGTGCCTTGTCTGTCTCGCATCCAAGTTTCACTGCAAAACGCGCCTCGTCATTGGTGTGTCCACCGCATGTAAAGCCTTGAATGCTGCAAACTTTGGCTCGGTTTATACAGTGGGTACTCCGCCCAGGTTGGTGGTTCAACTCCCACACTCCACATTAGCATGCCGAAGTGTCCTTGGGCAAGACACCCCCCCCCCCAGGTGTGAAAACACTGTATATGTGGAGATAGAGCCAGCGAACATTAACACAAGTTTGTGATTGGCGGCCGAAATCACTAATCAGGGAGGTTGCTGGAACTACAAATAGGATATGGGATATTCAAGAGAAAGCAGAGAAAAAGGAAAAGAGAGGGATATTTAGAAAGCGAGTGTTTCCAATGATGGCCGCTACAGGAATAAGTCCTCAACGGGCATCGATATTGGTGGCTGTTGAGATAATGCAAGAGTACTACAGAGTACTAGGGAGGGGGATACTGTCACAGAGCAGTACATGGTGTTTCTGGTTACTAAAGTAGTTGAAAGTGAAAAACCACATTTTTGAACCGGGCATGAAAAGTGAAATTTACTCACGCCATTCCATTAATTAGAATTAAATTGAACTTTACTCAAGAATATCAGTTCGATACTTTCACAGTACGAGTACTTTTCTATGGAGAAATTATATACTTTACACTCCTGTACATACTTTTTGGATTATTTTGCATAAAATACCATAATATTGGTTAATTATATTTGTTATTGTTATTGTAATTTGTAGTGTTGCACACTTGGTGCAGGATATATCTATATATATATGGATATATATATGTGTGTGTATATACACATATATATGTGTATATATATATATATATATGTGTGTGTGTGTGTGTGTGTGTGTGTGTGTGTGTGTGTGTACATATATATATATATATATGTATCCTGGTGTTAGAGCTTTTGACCGTTTGGCCCTAGATGACAGGCTTTTTTTGGCATCACTTAGAGGCAGCAAAGACAATTACACAAATATGAGAATGGAAAAGGAACAGAGCTACAGATTCCATTATTTTGTGTAACAGTAGCAATGGTGCTAATTGAGTAGTACCCTTTTGAAGACATGTACTCAGGTTTATACAATGCGTGTAAGTATGCGTGTGTGTGTGTCTGTGTGCGTGTGTTTGTGTGTGTGTATGTATGTGTATGTGTATGTGTGTTTGTGTGTGTGTGGGGTGGGGGGGGGGCTATAGGAGCTGCAATGCGCCCAGAGAGAATATACTTTTATGAGGATATTTGGTTTTAATCGGGATTTGAACATCTATCTACTGCAGAAAAATCAACTCAAAACAAAGCAATGATTCTTCAATCTAAAACACACAACCACTAACTCCGTCATCTATTGTGTTCAGGCATGGGAATAAAAGGTATTGCGTCTAAAGTACTACATAAAATACACCCATTGTCCCCATCTTTTTTACTTCTCTCATGACTTCTCTTTCACACTTTGAAAGTTTGTGTATCACCGTAGTAACGTGTTGCCTTTTGCAAAAAACAAAAATTAAACATTTCCATAAACCTCCAAAAACTACATCATGATGTTGAGGCAGTACACTGAAAAAAACACCACAAAATGGAGCGCGTAATACACGCAGACCTTTCGATATTTTTGCAGACTGTCACATTAAGTCTCGTCTTTGTAGTACTGTTAGCATCTCAGCGTGTTCTTGAGTGGAGGATGTGAGTTCTTGAAGAAAGGACCTCGTTTTTAAAATCGCAAGACCTGCTGTCTTCACGCTTGTCAGAGTTTTCATACGAAATTCCAGAATAATTAAGACGGTTGGAAAGTACTGGAGCGGAGAATTAGTATGTTTGTATGTATGTCAGTTAACCCAGCATTGCATTGTGAAACACATGTAACACATGACGCTTTGTAGTTCTTCGACCCGTATTTATCTTCCAATAGCTTATCTGGAAATGAGTTTCGGTCGTGTTGTTTTGGGTGAAAACAAACAGACAAAAAAGCGACATGTATGATGAATTTTGAGATGAATGAGAGCATACTGAGTTTTAAAAGCGGCGGAGCAATGTGTGTGTGAGTGTTCACGGTTGCGGAGGAGCACATCATCCTGTGATGAAGAGGTTCCAAAGGTGTTGGAATAATAGTGAAGGTCTTGTGCAACTTGGCAGCCAGCGCTGCTCATGGATCTGAGAAGCTAAAAACTTCTATTCATCCGACCCTGAGAAAACCTAATTGACATGTGCTTAATTGTAACAGAATATCAGTAAATGCTTATATCTGGGTTGGAATATTGGTAAACACCATGTGAGGTTATAATTACTATATAATAACAGCCTCTTGCTGCATAGCACTGACCTTCATAGTACAATTCAAGTTGTTTATTTTTCTTAGATTACAGACATATCTTATAAATCATCAACTACACATTTCCTAGCATTTCCTTCACTTTGAAACTGGTAACCTAAAAAAATTAATAAAATCAACGATTATTTGATTTATTTCATTCGAAGCCTGAGTTAATCAAATTCATGATTTTATTTTTTAAGAACCTGCATTGCAGCTTGAATAATATTCATAAAAACCCATATTGATTTTTTTTTTTTTTAATTTAAAATTCTTAAAATACACACTATTTTGTGTGTGAATAACTCCTTTCTTTTTTGTGGTGTTCTGTATCTGCATTATTTTTTGAGTGGTTGTGAATATATCACAGGGTTTGTAATAACGCTTTTATAAACACCCAGACACCTTACTACAATGTTATTACTCAATAACTAGCATTGATCGCAAGGCACCTCTGGTGTCTCGGCAGGATTTTCTTTCTTTCTTTTAATTACGTCATGTCTGATGACCTGACAACACACCTCGCCGCCACCTCGATCGTGTTTATGATGGCGGGCTCGGCCACAATTCAACACAGCAACCAGTTAAATGAGCTGTGCAGTGGCTACACTCGAACAGCGAGCGCTTTAGGCAAGCAAAGCAAATCCTGTTAGAAATGTCAATTGAAAAGGTCTTGAGATATTAAAAATGTAGTTTTTAATTAAAGGTTTATTAATAGATTTTTCAAACTTTTTCTTTTTTTTTTTTTTTTAATTACCCAACCGGATGCCTGAGGCATTTGGATTACAACTTTTATCTCACTCGATTCAGACTGCCTCTCGCCATTCAGCCATTTTGGATTAAAAGTCAGACTTCATAAATGCTGTTCATTAATTCCCGGCGCGGGCAGTTAATGTGAGATTTGGTTGTAATGTTACGGTCGGTCCAAAGTGTCTGTTTATTTTTAGATTCTCATGGCTACTTTATAATCTGTCATGGAGGAGGGTGCAGAGGAAACCTCAATCGATGTGCCGGAAGGAGCTTCCTTTTTTTCTGCAAGGCGCTCCAGTTTGTCAGTCTGCAAATTCAACATGTTACTGACACACGGCAAATGATGTTACTGGCATGTGTTGCGTGGAGCGGGAGGTAAATTGCATCCTGCTCCTGCTCCTGCTCCGCGGCCTGCGTGCACTGTAATTATGTGATACCGCCAGCCTGTGTACCACATAGCACTGAGGGAGATGTGACTTATAGCCAGCAAGTACCTCCACAGTACAAGGGTGTGCAGATGCCTTATTCTTGTAGTGTGAGCCAGATAAAAAGATTTTGAAACAATGAATTCGCACGATGCTGTGATTCCTCCTTTAATTATTAACTCATGTTTTGTTTCGCTTCAAAATAACACGGGCTAATGAGCGTTGTCCGTTGAGGGCCGTCCAATGTCATTCTGGGAAATGTAGGAAATCATCAGCTTAGGCACAAGGGCAGGTTGGAGAGTGAAGATAAAGCTCTAACAGCTGACCCGCAGAACGTATGGCATCATTGATTGGAGGTCAATCAAGTTTCTTTGTTTTCGTTTCTTCTTCTTCTTCCTCATCTTTTTTACTGGCGCCGCGACAGCAGAGGGTCCAGAGCTGGAGAGAAACCCGAAGTGTGTGGAAGGAGATTGATACAGCCTTGTTTTAATTGAAGTGAAAATGTTCATAAGACTCAGCTTTTAATTTGAAAATCTGTGTTGATTTCAACACGACGGGCTTTGGGCAAATGTGGCGGAAGCTAGCACGTGGCACTGCTAGCTGGTACGGGAAGCCAGCTCAGAACTCAGTGGAAGCTAAGCTGAACCATAATGAGGTTTCTGGAGGAATCTAAAACCAAGGAGGAGAAGGAGGGGAAGTTGAAATACAAAGACTAACAGGGGTTTAAAACAAACAAACAGATAGATAGATAGATAGATAGATAGATAGATAGATAGATAGATAGATAGATAGATAGATAGATAGATAGATAGATAGATAGATAGATAGATAGATAGATCGATAGATGGATAGATGGATAGATGGATAGATGGATGGATGGATGGAGGGATGGATGGATTGATAGATAGATGGATAGATAGATAGATCGATCGATAGATCGATAGATCGATAGATAGATAGATAGATAGATAGATAGATAGATAGATAGATAGATAGATAGATAGATAGATAGATAGATAGATAGATAGATAGATAGATAGATAAATACATGTTTCTGTTGGTTTGTCGCTTTCTTGTGGTCGGGCTTGGCACCACATATGTACTGCCGCCGTGTTAGCTTGTAGCATCCCCAAATGTTTTCCCCTAATCAGTGCAGAACTGGCTTTGTCAATCAATAGATTGGTTTGTAACCACAGTCAAACTGAATGGCCTAGAATGAACCTCTCAACCTTGTTCGCCACGATATATGAAACAAATATATATATATATATATATATATATATATATATATATATATATATACATATCAGTCCATTCTAATTCAGTCAATGTTTGATATGTACTGTGTGTGCATCTATTAATGTTGCAAAAATGCCTGAATTGAAAGATCTCGTAAACAAGCCTCTTCGGACTGCAGCGATGGTGCTTTGTTTCCCATCATCCTTTTTATAAGTCACCTTCAAAATGAAATAAACAGACGGGCGAAATGTCATTGTGGTTTCGAATTCTAATTAAAAGGTTTCAGGCAATGCTCTAACAAAGCAGCTTAAGGCCATTTTATGCGTCTGCATTAAATCGTCGCCCGAATGTGGACTTTTATTCTGAAAATCTACAGCTCAGTTTGATCTGCACTTCTTTGAAATGCAACTCCAATGAACCACACTGGAACCGCTTTCCCTTGTCTTGTCACCTTCCCTTCTCTGAGTTCCACAAACTTATTTTGTATGACTGTGGTGTGTGGACGAGGAAATGACGGGACAGTCGTGGAGGAGTTCAAACTTTAATTCAGACACACCAACCAAAACAATGAACACACAGAACACCCTTTCCCCAACACACAGAAGGGACTCCGGACCAACAAGTCCCTCACGGGAGGCCTGATCAACCTGCCAAAATGGCTGCGACAGCCTTCAGTCACGGCGTCAGGAGGCATCGGACACTGGACCTGCGGGGGGGCTGCAGGAGTCCTGAATGGAGGGTGAAGATGGTGAGGAACCTGGAGGGAGAAACAACTTCCCCTGCCACCCTTTGTGCTGGCTTCAACCGATCCAGTGCGACCGGCTCCCTACACCCGCCCATGTCCAAAATGAAACTCTTAACGCTCACCTCCAGTACACGGAATGGCCCATCGTACGGAGGTTGCAGAGGTGAGCGGTGAGCGTCACGCCTGACAAGCACAAAACGAGCCAAAATAAGCTCCGTATTCTCAAAAGTCCACGGAAACAATGGTGGACAGGGCCCAGAAAGCACAAGCCGAGGTGTGCGACAGAGTCCACGAATGGCCAGGATGCGGGGGCGGAACTCTCAAGCAAAGACCCGGGATTGGCGAGAAGGGCAGGGTTAGCTCTGTTGCGCTTAGCCTCATTGAGAGCGCGAACCCGTTTCAGGGTCCAGACAACTGCATCCTTCGCCCGTCTGGACCCCAAAGCCCCGTAAAGCGGCTGAAGGATGTTGGCAGCGTGAGGGAGGAACCTCTTATCAAAATTCACCATGCCCAAGAACTCTTGTAACCCCCTGACCTATTCCGGGTGAGGCAAATCAGCTACTGCCTGCACCTTAGAGGGCAATGGAACCGCACCTTGTGGCGAAATGGGGTGTCCCAAGAAATCAATCACCAGCAGACCAAACTGGCACTTCGCCAGGTTGAGTATGAGGCCACGCTCATCGAGACACCGGAAAACCTGTGTCAGGTGCTCCAGGTGCACCTCAACCGACGGGCTGGCCACCAGAATGTCGTCGAGATAAACGGAAACGAACGAGAGATCCCGCGGCACTGAGTCCATGAGCCTCTGGAAAGTCTGAGCGGCTCCCTACAGACCGAAAGGCATACGGAAAAACTCAAACAGGCTGAACCCGCACAGGCACCTGGTGATAATCGCACACCAGGTCCACCTTAGAATAGATGGTGGCACCCGACAACTGCACGGAGAAATCCTTGATGTGGTTGTTCGCAGTCACGGTATTCAACCGCCGAAAAATCGCCGCACGGACGCCACGACACATCGGCCTTGGGCAGCCCACGGGCTGTTAGACTGCCTCACGATCCCCAGACGCTCAATGGTGGCGAACTCCTCCCTCGCAGTTGCCGGTTTGGCCACGTCCAGGCGCCTCACTTGTGCAAAAACAGATAGTCCTTCCGTGGGGATGAAATATTTCTCGTCGTGTTTTGCCGACACGGCTGAAAACGCGGGCGTCGTCGGTGATGGAAAATCCGCCAGCAACCGTTGGTACACATCCCAAAAATTGGCATGCGCCCAATGTCCCTCTTCTCGCAGGGATAGGTGGCGAACGACACTGTGTCGATAAGATAGTAGTTCACTATGTCCACTAGCAGGCCATTAGCGCAAAGAAAATCTGCGCCGTTGATGGGGACTGTGATCACGGCAATCACAAAATCCCACTCAAAATGGCGGCCGCCGAGACACACAGAAACCGTCCTCAACCCAAAAGTGTCTATAGCAGACCCGTTAGCAGTGCTCAATAATGGGATGCTCTCTGCGAGCCTCTGGCCCAAATGTTTGCTTGGGGAAAGCAGGCTCTTCTGCCAGCCAGAGTCAACCAAAGACCTGAGTCAATACCTCGAGTCCCTGACGAACAGCAGCCGGGTGTGTCCGCCAGCGCCCACAGCTGCTACTGAGCGCCAGCTCCGGGGCTTCCAGGCCCCCTTGAACGTGCATGGGGAAACACAGTGCCGGGCCCTTCTGCAAAACCTGTGGTGGAAAAAACAGAGGCTGGTCCTAGAGCTAGAATCGCACATCATCACGTCGGGGTCACAAATGTGCTGTGTTGATGAACATTCGGGAACTCCCGTGGATATGCAGTTTAACCACGCCCCCAAGTCCTTCGTCCCGCGGGGTGAGAGGCCATGCCCCTTAGTGTCCGCAACATTTCTTTCATTTTCTAAATTATTCATGACAAGTTTTGTCTTTTAGGTTTTAGAAAGAAATTATGTGAATGCAGCTGATTAAACAATCCAAATTTCTAAATAAAAGTTCACTCTAGTCAGAAAAATGAGCTGTAATGAGCTTGTCAATTTTAGAAGTCGGGAACCTGATATTAAGCCTCTCCCTTTCTTCTCCTTGCTTGTTTTTATGACCGGTTTCTTTTTATTCAAATTATTAGAGACACAAGAAGAGTCGTAACATGATAAATCACAACCCCAATAATCAATTTTTCACTACTCTTTGTCACACCCCCAGACCCAACTTTGCTATGGATTTCTTTTCCTCCCACCTATTTCAGATAAGTAGGGATCTAATAAAAGTGAAAAACAAACAATTGTCTGTGAACATAATGTTTAATAAAAAAATTAGAAAAAAAGATTGACAGTGTCCTTGCATGGGGATATTGGGTTGATTTTACTGTTCGTGAAGTAGAAACCTGTGTATTTTTTGGTTCCTGGAGATGATTGATGGGGCGTCTGAAAGTTAAGGCGTCGCATTTTCTTTTCCTTCTAAGGTGCAGCACTTCGTTCAAGCGACGGAGGGATTGTGGGACGGGAAAATAAAAGGTGAAATCGATAGCAGAGGAATCACATTCTGACAACACCAAACAAGTGCTCCCCAATCAGACGCTCCGGATTTCCTATCACACTAAAAATGCTTCATAGTTTAATATATAAATCCATATTGTTGGCTGTTGCCATTTGCTGTTTCCACCACTCGGGGGCGCATTGATGGACGTAGACCAAGCCAGAATGTGGTCACACAGGAGTGTCCTCAAACGAGGATTCTGAGTTGCCAGTTATTCCAGTACACACAAAAGCTATCATATCACCCCAAAAATATCTGTCTTTTTTTTACTGATCAAGAAAATCTTACAATTTTGTTTACTTATCCAGTTATCCCAAATTTTTAAGAAAACCAAGAAAAAAATACGACCTGCAAATCTCTGAGAAATTACCTGGAAACGCTAATGCAATTCAGCCCAAAAAGGTTATTTGATCTTGGTTAATTAAAAAATCAGCGAAACTTACTCCTACTCTAAGTACTATTAATAATATTTAATTCAGCAGGAAGTCATCGTTTATTACACAGGTATGGCATTGAATGCATGTAACTGTGTGGTCCGTTGGTACCGGTATAAGCACACATGTCGATATCGATAAAGGCGCCCCCGATATCGATTATCGCACACAAACGTTAAAACGCTTGAGACGTTCAGAGACGGCGCGGAATTGCATTCTTCATCTGCTCGGTATGAGCGCAGGTAACGCGGCGCTGGTGCGAACACACACACACACACACACACACACACACACACACGCACACATTTTACTTGAACTTTGCAAGCGTGCAAAACTGAGCGTGTGTCTGAGGGGAGCAGGAAACGACCCCCCCACCCCTCCATCTCTCCACCCCCTTCCTCCTCCTCCTCCTCCTCCTCCTCCACGCTATAACAGCGAACTCGGCAGGCCAAGTTGCAGAGTGCAGCTCAGCCTCGACAGCGGCTCCCTTCCCCAACGGGGGTCTTCGGAGAGCATCGCACCTCCGTGCCCGCTGGATGTTGAGGAGCCACCATGTCCAACCCCACGCACGACCCCTTCTACTCGTCCCCGTTCGGACCCTTCTACCGGAGACACTCGCCCTACATGGTCCAGCCCGAGTATCGGATCTACGAGATGAACAAGCGGCTTCAGACGCGCACGGAGGTGAGCAGACCGGAGGGAGGGGTTGAGGGGTTGCGTGCGCGTGTGTGCCGCCGTGAATGTGGGTTGTTGAGGAGGGTTGGCGGACCTCCGGGTGGGGTTGGGGGGGGGGGGGGGGTGTCCCCGGGGGGCCGCCGGAGTG
>CAAKHD010013325.1:0-11752 GCA_901007705.1 Fistularia tabacaria | reverse complement strand
TTTCACAGCTCCCCCTATCCCTCCTGGGCCAACGGATTTTTCAATAATCCTCCCCCCCCCCCCGCCTTTGCGTGTGTGTGTGTGTGTGTGTGTGCGTTGGGGGGTACCTATCCAATTAACTTTTTTTTATGAGTATTTTTTTTATTCTAAAACGTCGTGACGTCAGGCTTGTGGGGAAAGTTTGCCCGCGTTGGAGGGAGAAAAAAAAAGGAAAGAGAAAAAAGTGCCCGAGAGAAGTGGCAGAGACCATCCGGGACCTTTTCACGCGCATTTAAACATATTTGCATACATTTGCATATCGCATGCGTATTTGCATGTATTATCGGCTCCGTTATGTATTTAACAACAACAACAACAACACCAACAAAAGAGATAAGAAAAATCCGACTTAGATTTCGAGTTTCACCTGAGTTTTTTGTGATGGGGAGAGCGGTCAGTGAACGCAACACCGCCTGTAAACGCGGCGTCCTATAGCTGGATGCGGTGAGTTCACGACGTATCAGTTTCGCGACCGATGGGCCACTGACCCCCCCACCCCCACTCCCCCGGTTATCCTCCGGGCTCCTGACGGGTGATTTTCCAGATTCCCACTCCCACCAGATCAAGTGAAGTCAACAAAGCACATCCTGACTCAGGGATTAAAAACTGCAATTAGGGATTATGGTATAAAGTAGTGACAGCCGAGTCCCCATTGATCTTTAATTGATTTGTTTCAAGCCTGTTTCAAGGAAGTGACTTCCGGTCTGGATAAATCAATTCAATGATAGGGATCGGTTCTCCTACAACGTCCGCGTGTCCTGCTCAGAAGTCCAACTGCTGTTTCATCATACCTGTTTAACAGGTAGGGCTTGAGCTGATCAATTGATTGGCAATAGCAAATATCGGAAGAGGCCACGGAACTTGACCAAAACACTTGGTGGGGGGCTTTTCTTTTTTCCCGATTCTCCTTAACACAACGCTGTGGATTTGCAGAAGTAGGCTAAGATCAGTTGGCTGTAAATCCCCCGTGGCAATTGAGAGCTGATAATTGATTGATCCTCACATCTCGGTCGATTCCAATGAACGTCGGAGTCACTTCAGACCTGATCAGCTGAATCTAGACGTTACAGGTGAACTGATGAGTATTTCTCCTCTCAAGTTAATTGGCTATTCGTATGATTGATTGATCTATTAATTTTCTTCATTTTGACATTTCAACCACTGTTGTTTCTCATTGGTCTTGATCATCCTCTCCGGTCCGAAGACCTGATCGACCTATCGATCAACAATTTGAATAAGCTCCGGCTGACTTTTTTGTTTGATCCCTTTCCTGTAATCGATCAAAGAAAACCCATATTGGGATTCACTGTTCGGGATAAACGCCCTCGCTTCGTTTTTCCTTTTTCGGAAAATCCCATTTTCAGGCAGGGCTGGGGCTGAGCTGCTGCAGCAGCAGCACGCCGTCGCTGGCTCTCCTGAAGAGGAACTTGCAACTTTAAGCAGAGCGGACCCACGCCGCTGAGACGCACCGGCCCGCTCTGATGCATTATTCATGGCGAGTGGTCCAAGCCCCGGCAGACCTCAACTCCCGTAACACACACACACACACACACACACACACACATATATATATATGCCTCGGCAGTCATTCCACACACACACACCCACACCCGCACACACCCATAAAAGCGTGTGCATTCCTGTACTGACAGAGGCGTGACACATACGGGGCTCAAACATCCTGATGGTGTGCTCCACCTCCACCGCTTGCAAACGGGGCTTCATATTCAAATTCGTTTTCTCAGGCTGTTGCCCCGTCATGGCGTTCCATATCCTCTTCCTCGTACTCCCCCTTCCCTGCCGCCTTGGAGCGTCCTTCTCCTTGGCAACGCAGCTGTTTGGCGGTTTGATGAGAAATTCATGTGGGTGGTTAAGGGGAGGAGCCTCCAAGGAGCGGTGGAATTACACCATAATTATTAACAAGGATCACAAAAAATGGTGGTCATTAACTTCCGGAGGGGAGGTAATTCTCGGCTTCACCAAATCCGGGGGGCGGGGTAAAAATTGCACCAAACCCAATGGCGCTGCCATTTTGGTGACGTTCACTTCCTGTAAAGCCGGTTCGGGCCACTTCCTGTCTTTAAGTGAGCATTAGCATGGCAAGACTTCGAAACAGGAAGTGGGGTTCGTAGTTTGTGTCGAGAGAAAAGCGCACCAAGCTTGCCTCCTGCAGGACACCTTCTATTGAATATTTCATCGAGGTTGTCGGCGCTCAACTCATATCCGCCCGTGTTGGATAGTGCGCGGCGTCGACCCGATGCCCGGCGGAACAAACTGCGACAAATCGGAAAACATATTAAAAACCCAAACAATTTAGCAACCCTTCCCACCACACACACACACTTTCCATCCTCATTTGATGACGCTGCTAATAATAGTAACAAGGTTTCCTTTTCTTCTGGCCTTATTAAAACCCGGCGTGCCGGACTGAGACGTTATTAACTCAAGGAAGTTTTCCCGGTTTAAAATAGCACCCATTTAATGGTATTACTTCTTCTTTCAAACCTTGTATTATCAATATCATTAAGTAGATTTGGTCCTTCATATATTTCACTCAATTCTGGGTTCTGCCAAGACTTACCTCCAATAAAAATCAATTTCATTCAAAAATCACAGTTCCACTACCAATGGTAATAATAATAATGATAATGATGATAACACATTTATTTCTGAATGGCGTTGTCAATCTAACTATTTACAGATTGTTATACCCATGAATTTAAAAGGGAAACTTTGATGGAGAAAATAGCCTCATTGTATTATTATTTCTATTTATGTATTTTTCAATAGCACCGTCAATCTAGTATTCTTAATTATTTACAGATTTCTTAATCCAAATGAATTTAAAAGGGAAAATGTGGTAGAGATAAAAGACTCAGCCTATTATTTTATTTTTATGCTGATACGACACCACAACATGACATGATGCACAATACAAAGTGCAAAGTGCAGTGTGGTTAAGTAATGAGTGAAGTGGTCAGAGAGATAAATAAAATATGGATACACATGTCTGTGTATATACAGCATATAATGTACAGCAGGGGTTTGTACTGTATCCCAGTGTGTACATGAGATGATAAAAAGTCTACATTTTGATGAACATGTAATCTGTATTGAATGAGTGCTGATTAGGAGCTGATGTTATTATTAGTGAATGTTAGACAAGGTTTGTACGGTGTTTGGCAGGATGATGACTTGTGGGAAAAAAAAGCTGCTCCTATGTCTAGTTGTGCTGGGGTGTGATGGGGTCTGAAGTAATGTTCAAAAATATATGTATAAATTGATACCTATGTATTTTTATGCATATATGTCTTTTTTTTATTTAATTGAGTTTCCTGCTCACAGTTGCATTACTTAGCCTTGGAGTCAATGAGACACTGGGGAGGAGCAACGTCTTTTCTCGGCGATACAGTCGAACGAACTTTCTCAAAACACCAGAGATGCAATTAGACTCCTTTCGGCCGGTTGGAGAAACGCTGAGGCCGGACGATCCTGCCAGCCCATCACAGGCGTGTAAACATGAGAACTGTGTCGCTTTCTGTAAGGGGGGCAATTAGTTTATTATCATGTTATAAGCTAATGTTGGACTATAAAAGGTATGTCCCAGTCTAACTGGATTTGTTTCCCACTGGAGTTGAGGGAGTCCGACGGGGACATAGAGGTTGGAAAAGAGACATAGCCACGGCTACCGGAGATTGTCATTGCAACAAGATGAATTCTGCAACTGAAAATGAGAGGGAAAGAACAGAGTGAGATAGAGCCTGAAAAAAGATCAACAAATAAAGGTATAATATAGTTGTCTTGCTTGTTTTTTGTTTTCAATTAAAGAAATGTAGTATTCCACACTGCTCACCAACAGGGGGCAGTATATCACCAGTGAGACAGCAGGAGAGCAGATCATTATAATAATTATTTGTTTATTTTTTCCCCCCAAATTTTGTTTTTTTATGTAGTTTCATTTCGATAATATGAACAGTCGCTTGCGTCTCGTTGGGAAGTTGCAACCCCTCATGATTCTGGATTTCTGGCAAAACCTTTTTCCAATAATGCGGCTGAGGGAGTCAACAAAAAGAATAGATTATTCTTCCTCATCGTAAATTTCATGGATGACATTTAAAGGAGTTTTTGCTTCATTTTCACCAATTTAAAAAAGTACACAGGGCGATTTAGCATTAGCCTAGTGTCATTACAGTGATGTGCACTTTCGCACCAGCGGCTTCAGGCAGCTTTTAGTGATTTTATTTCATGCTTTTTCTGAAATACTTCCACATGACGTGGGGAGAGTGACACACGTCAAGGAGAGGAAATACTAAATCAACACACCGTTGGTTTGGGCTTTTATCACTATTTTAACCAACCGGATGCTCAAACCTGTGACATGAAGGCTATAAAGTTTTCTTTACGCCTTTTCTGTTTTTGTCTCATTGAGTCAACATGATTTTTTAAGGTTGTTTTAAAATATAAGAAACGAGTCTTGTCAGAATTATGGCTCTGGTACAAACACTAAACACGGTGGAAGGCGCACCATTGTCAAGGATAAGAATAGCTGGAGGCGTTCTCAGTGCCGCTGCTGCCGCCACAGAAATAACTGACTCACTGGTTTGCATTCTGGTCGCTCCGACTACTTTTTTAAAATAATTTCTTATTTACACCTGTGAGTGCGTGCACACTCATCCCATTAGGTTAATAGTGGGGGGTTAAAAAATGGGTGTCGTAACTGAATCCTCAAAGTCATCAGAATTTTAAATGCAAGAATGAGACCTTAACTGTCTTGTTTTTTCTTTGGAATACCTGATTGTTTCCTTATCACTGACTTTTGACAATTATACCACTTAAAACCTACTAATTAACAATTTATTTTTTATTTAATTTGGGGTATTTTTTTTTTTCATTTAATTAGTTAATTAATGTCTCTTTTATACTTTTCTTTTGTTTGCCAACTTTCAATTGGTTTCTTGTTGATTTAAAGCTAACGTTTATTCTTGCTGCAGTTATAGCTTACTTACTTACTTTGTGCCAGAGAAAAACAACAACCGCCGGAGTTACATGATCAATGAAACAGAATCTGTTATTTTCTAAAGATGGAATTATTAATTCATTAATCTGCGGCGATGACATCAGAGATCGCAACTGAATCGTCGCTTTCGGCCAAAGCAGATTATTTTTTTGATAAATTGCCCGGCCTATTCGTCTTTGCATTAACTTGATTTTGTTTTATTACTGGCTGAGCTCCTGCGGCAAGGCATGCACATTTGCAGGTTTTGTTAAAAAATGTGTGCCCCAAATCAGGGACAGCAAAACTGAAGGAGAAGCCATGTGAGGTTGTCGAGGCAGAGTTTGCAAATGCTAGCAGTCGTTAGCTAACATGCTACAGATCAAGAAGTACACATTTTGGGACACACAAATACTACTGATTGTTTAGTTTAACACGTCACCGCTGAAGCTGTGTTGAATTAGAGGGAATTGTATGTAGGTCTATCAGTGACTGTGTAACTGACAGGTAACCTGTCCAGGTTAAATCCTGCCTCCAGTCAAATCTCAACTGGGACTGGCTCCAGCCCCACCCTGATACTCTTTGCAGATTGCAGTGTGGATTGAATAGTGTGAATGAATGTGACAGAGTGCCTGTATGAGGACGTCACTTTGCTGATCTACTTGTTGCTCAGAGACAGTTATTATTTCTTGACAGTTCTAAGTTATAGTGAAGCCAAACGGGCTGGAGGAATTAAAGAGATGCAAATTTGTTGTTATCTCCCACATCTGAGAAGGTCAAGATCAAATCGTGTTTTGAAGTTAGACGTTTAGGCGTGGAGAATCGTATTTTCCTTGTCGTCTTTTGGAAATGTGCGTAGAAAACCCGGGAGTGCCGGCCGCCGCAGGTTCCAAGTGCGTATGTCAGAAAATCAGCTTTGACCTTTGAACTGACGATGGTGCCACGCCGGAGATGGCCAGGGGTGCCCCACCCCCGGCCTTATTACCCCGCCGCATTCAAACTCATTACCTGCCCGGTTCTATGTCTGCTACTGGGCAGACCGCTTCCCCCATTATCTTCGTTTTACAAGACATGAACCTGCCACGATCCGGCAATCTAAACAGTTTTGATGTGGATTTGATGCTATGCATATGTTGTGCGACCACATTGTGTCTGTGTGTGTGTGTGTGTGTGTGTGTGTGTGTCTGTGTGTGTGCGCGCGCGTCGGTGGTGGTGCGAGGTCTTGGCGCGCGGAGGCAGCTATGATGATTTGTGGGGGAATTTGACACTTAAGCGTATGCAAATGAGACGGCGGATTAACATTCAGAGGAGGAGCCTGGGCGACCTCAGCCGGTGCGAGGCTATTAGCATAGCCGGCATTAATATTCAGCGAGAGGCCGCTCGGGTACAGAACAACGCTGTAAGTAAAACTGCCGCGCCGAGGTTGAAACACAACGAAAAACAAAAGCGTTTTAATGACTGCTCTCCGCTAATTCTTTCGGGGGGGTGGGGGGGTTCTGATGGCAACACGCAACCTCGGTGGGCAGGTTTTCGATTGTGATTGACAGGCCATTCATTGGATTCCCGCGTCCGTTGTGCGTACTTAGCCCACTTCTCATTACCCAAACGGGCCAGTAAAACTGAGCGGTTGCAGGACATGAACCCGAGTCTTCATTATGGCCAAATCCCTTGTCCCTGTCATGGGCAAAGTGGATCTGTTCCCATCAGTGCCAAGTGTCAGGCTGACATGAATGGGTTTATGGCAGCAGGGTCAAGATGGCAGTGCACCGGAAGCTTCTGGGGGAAGGGATTAAGAAGAGCTGCCAGGAACAAAAAAATCTGGGATTTTTTTTTTGTGGTCACACAAGAAAAAACATTTTTCCCTCCTTTTATTTTCATTTTTGATTCATAACATACCCACATCCGGTTTATCCACTTCAGCACTCCGCCCCCAAGAGTTCCAAACAATGTTATCAAATAGCACAGATAATTTCCAAAAAGAAAAAGAAGATGAATTTTTTAAGAGTACATTTTGAAGAAAAAAAAGTAATTTTGCATGCTAAATAATACAGGTAATGCATTGGAATGCGATGGACTCTTAAAATCTTGATTTGTTCTGTGATAAATTATTTATTTACGCATATTATTTTTTTTTTCTTATTTAGTTATGTCTTCATTCATTTCCTAAAGCATCACTTTGATGTACAGTCAATCGGATAAGCATGTCACAATAAGGTTACTGGTTAATGCTGCCTCGGTATAATTTCAGGAAGTGATTATCGATTATTAAAATCAATTTGTTTATGTATGTATATGTGGGTGAAAAAATTGGATTATTCTGTTTATGTTAACACCTGTGGAACACGCAACATGTATATTACCAACACAGCTGTGTAGCATGTACATTAACTGTCTTATCGTCCAGTCTGTTCTCATGTAAGTCAATGATATGTGTATATTAGGGATACACTAAGGTACCTAAGAAGGAATTATCTACTAGCTGAGGAACATGTTCACATGGTCTTTCCCTGCTTGTGTCACTATAAAAGCTTGTCTACAACATCAATCGGTGTCCAGTCTGTAAGGAGACCACGCCCTGTTCGGCCGAATAGAGAAACTCGAGCTCCGATTCTGATCATCGCAGATGATTGACCATCACTGCTGATCATTGTTGACTGTTGCTGACTATTGCTGGTTGTTCATTGTAATTCAGTGCGTTATTGGTAATAGATTCCTGTAAACTCAGAAGACTTATTGTTGTCTTGTTTCCCCTGGTAGAGATTTTTACCTCTGCAGTATATATGCATGTATAAATGTATTTATTTATTTAGCAAACACACATTGGATTTCTCCCGTTGCCTGAAATAATTACTTACAACAGGGACAAAAAAAACAACTCGTGAGCCTAAAGAAATGTATTATTAGAGTGAAATAATAATATTATAATGAGTAATAATCACTTGATTAGTTTGTGATTGCAGCCTCGGGATGAAGATTGTTTGTACCTGCCATTTATCTTCTCCATTTTGGTCCAATACTGCTTTTCGGTTTTTCCCACAGCCACATTTAAATACCCAATGTAGTCTAAAAAAAAAGGTAAAATTCGATTTCTCAATCAATAATCGCTCATCTTCTCGCATTAAAATGTAATGAAGAAGGGTCGTCGCTGAGGGCGCAATCCACCTGCGGAGAAGAAAGTCCAGTGCCTTCGAGGTTTCGCTGCGATTGTTTTGGCCGATTTGCCCGAACGGCGTGTTTGATGTGGACACGCCATCAATCAGGCAAAGTGACGAACCCCATCTGGACGCACTTCGGGTCCGCTGCCAATGATTGATGGTGGTATTTTGAATTTCCCTCGGCTTTTTGCGCAGACTCTCCCCCCGTCATGTGGCCCAGTTTATTATTCCATCATCGTTTCGAGAAGAATTACATCTGAGAAATAATCCCAATACTCTCACTCCCAACATCACAAATGAATTAGACACGTGAACTTGTGAATTACATTCTGTGAAATAGAACGTACTGTCAATATCAAGAATGTTGACCAGATATTTTCAATGTGATAGTGGTGTTGAGAAAAGTTTATGGATATTGTGGATGTCATCCAGCCCTACAATATATGTAGTAATGTTACAAGGTTCTAAATATGTTGTAACTGCAGTGGACATTTAAAATTTCTGTGACTTATAAGAAAATAAACTCAGAAAGATTAGACATGTCGAGTGTCATCCAAAGTTCTGTTGATATTTTTTTTGCTTTAATTTTCAAAATCTGTCCCTCAGCCAGCAGGCATGGCATTTATAATTCTGTAATAGCAAGATAATAGGAAAAATTAGAATGATCTCATCTTGAAATTTTTTTCTCATTTTCACTGAAAACTAAAATATCATCTGCCTTTGAGCCGCATCATTACCAATCTTTTCAAAAATTGATATTTTGACACGCTTTTTTTCCTTCCTGCATTTTGAACTCTCTGGCCATGTTTGCAATTTCAAGTTGGAATGAATATAATATTACATGAATTCCTGGTTCGATTCCCAGCTCCTCCTACTGTGTCGAAGTGTTGTTGAGCAAAACACTGAACCCTGAACTGCTCCCCTGGCGCTGCGAGAAGGCAGGCAGCTGCTCGTGGTTCATCCATGATGGGTTAAATGCAAAGAACGAATTTCCCCACGTGGGATTAATAAAGTATACATTATAACACATATTTTTTTCTGCTCCATTCAGATTATCTTGGATTATTATGGTCATCCGGCGGTTCGTAATAATAACACAACAGCTGCTTTGCCCCAAAAGCCCCCTTGTAACCCCCGCTTGATCTCCATGGCAACAATGGCGCCTTGTGCCAAGTCGTATTTAGACAGAGCGATAGAGCCAGGGAAATAACTAGCTTTGTGGAATTAGTTTATATTATGATGTTGGAAAATAATCTCCCTCTCTCTCTTTTTACTCACTGACGGCCATGCTTTATTTATTTATTAGTTTAGTTCTTTTTATGAAATAGCCATCCCTAAAGAGCAAAGTTGTGACCTCTGCAACAGGAGGGGGCACCGTAGATATGGGGTGACTGGTTTGTTGTTGAATTGAGCAGTGTTTAAATATATATGCATTTGTATGTTTGTATCTATGTGTGTAAGAAGGGAATAAAAACTAAAATCTTCTTTCATTTTTAAATCAAACTTTAGTGAAGTATGAAATTAGTGTGTTCTTACCCCTGCATCCGTCAGTCACCTGTTGCATTGAGGTGTAAACGGTCTCATTGATTATACTGTTATGACTAGCATTTATTACATTGTTATGCCTAGATATTGTGTGTCCTCCCCCCACCCCCAGGGACTACTAATTAAAACATACTTGATCTGCCAGTGATCTCAGCTTCAGATTAAGAAGCACCTTTCAGCATTTTTTCTTTGTAATTCCAAGGTTGTCAATGTAAGTGTGGACAGTTACTTCAACACAGTGATAACAAACCATTAATAACACGTTTTATTTGCGGGAAGCGATGGGGTTCACCGTGGGTTGTTAGCGCGTTTGTCAGCGAGGTGTCATTCTCCAGTATGCCTCAATCAATTTTCCAAATGAGAAGGAAATGATGATAACTATTAGTACTTCTTTATTTCTCAAAGTCTTACGTGTTTCTTTAAGAGTGACTCTTTGCTTTCAGAGTCTTCATATTCCAGCAGTGGGAATTTGTACGATGTTGAAGATGTTGACGCCTGATTTTCTGAGCTGATATTTGAGAGCGGGGAGACTCTGATGCCCTGACATTGTTGATTCGGAATCACTTTTTGGTTTTCACTTGTTTGGTTCATTCTGACGTGGGCCTTTTTTGACGGGAAGAGTCACAGAGGCGTATAGAAGGCGTTCAACCCCTGCGACGAAACTGCATCAGATAACAGGTGCAGCAAGTTGATACGAAGCATAAAATATACATGTGTTGTTTTTTTTTTTTAATGAATTAATCAAGTGGAATGACACTCTCAATATTTATTTATTTATCCATTAAATCCTAATGATTTAATTGTAGTTTGTGCAAGCGACTGTCTTGTTTTTGTGCAAATTTACAATAAATGTATTTGTCTTATATTTAGTATTAATACTTTTTCAGTTAAAAAGAGTTTTATCAAATGTCCTTTTTAGCAAAAACAACTAAAGTAAAAATGTAAATTTTGGTCGTTCACTTTTTGATATTTTTCTCACAGCTTGAAATATATATTTGTCAAATTTCCTTCTCTTTTATTCCACTAATGGAATAAAATCTATTTGATTTCTTTAGATTGGTTTCATATTTTTCACACACAAATTCAACTGTCTTAGGATGGACAGAAAATGTGAAAATTCATTCCATTGGTTGACTTCACAAACAAACGTGTGATCAGATGGACAAAATAAGCAACCGGGAGTAAAAAAAAAAGGAAAATGTATTCGACAATATGTAATGCAATAACAATTTAATGATATATAATAAAAAACAAATGACTGATGACAAGATCTCAGGGAAAATATACAATCAGCCATGGTTTAAGGGCAAAAGAGACCCTGAATGGAGTGGGGGTGAAGTGGTGAAGGGTTGGCCAAAGTTTTGGAGTAAAGTGCCGTTCCTTCTGTCTGTTGTTATTATTTTCATTTATTGATTTTTTTCACTCTGATTCAAAAGTAATGGGATTTCATAGGTATCTGAGGATCCTCTTGATTGACAGCTGACGCCCCCTGCTGATGTCACTGATTCGATGCTGATTTTAAGAAACGTTTTCAAAGTTTTTGATTTGATTCATGAATATCATATCTGAAAAGATATAAAATTCTTTTTCTGAAACTTAACACCCAGCATTCTCTCCAAATACTTCTACTACTAGCATGACAACCAATGCTAGTAATTGTGATAATAATAAAAGAATTCTTGAGATTTGTCAAATTAGAAACTATTTAAATGTTAATGTGGTTCAGTATGGTTGTGTGTGTTTGTGTTAACCCCCCCCCCCCACACACACACACACACACTGGCTGATGGCGTCTCACACAGATGATCCGGCCATGTTTCCAGCACTGCGGTACACTGAGAGTTTGTTCCCAGAAAATCACAGGAGGGCAGAAAAAAAACCACCCAAAAATATAGCAAAACACACACACACACACACACACACACACACACACACACACACACACACACACACACACACGCACACACACACACACAAACACACAAACACACCCACCCTCTCACACGCTCTTTTCTCCGCA
>CAAKHD010013324.1:256188-273095 GCA_901007705.1 Fistularia tabacaria | reverse complement strand
CCCTACACGACCCTCTTCCGATCTCTTTCCTAATATCTCTCTCGCTTTGCATCACGTTGCTAAAGTAAAGCTCGTAATTTCAAGTCTTGGGGAAAAAAAAAAAAAAAAAACAACAAAAAAAAACTAGACTTGATATTCCAGCTACAATGTGTGTCTGATATATACCTCTGTATTATTCTGCTCTTTTCTACACAGCAAGAGAGCAATTACTGAAGAATTCTAAGCATTTTTAGTTCGGTCTCAATTCAGGGTTTGCATCCTTCAGAGGACAGACAGTCACAGCCATGATTCTTAAAAAAAAAAAAAAAAAAAAAAAGTAGACTTATTTTAAGAGCTCCTTTTTATATGCATTTATCTTTTCCTAGATTTATAGGCTGCTATCTGTGCTGGGCCATTACATTTTTATCAGAGAACTTTCAATAAAACCGGGCGCAGTTGTTAGGGCGTTGGCCTCACAGCACGAAGGACCCTGGTTCGATTCCAACAAGGGGACGTTTCTGTGCGGCGTTTGCATGTTCTGCCTGTGTCTGCGTGGGTTTGCTACGGGTCTTCGGTTTCTCTCCACGGTCTAAAAGCAGGTTAATTGGAAAAAAATAGGAAAATTGCCCCGATTGAGCGAGTGAGTGAATGGTTGTCAGTCCATATATGTGGCCCTGTGATTGCCTGGTGACCAGTCCAAGGCGTACCCCGCCTCTCGCCCGAAAACAGCTGGGATAGGCTGCAGCGTCCCCCACGATCCTGAGTGCAGGATAAGCGGCAGACGATGGATGAACTTTCGTTCATTTGAACACGCGGCCTCATAAACCATCAAAGTAAAAGATACACCATTTTCCATCATGACATCTAACCTTAGCTTGCCTCCACATGTCATTCATATCACAGGCCAGCAACATGGATGACATGACCGCAGTGAGTAAACCTATTTGACTCAACTCCACACATGTCAACTCTACACTTGTCAGATGGACATGTATCTATCATGGCTGATGAGGAATAGAACACAGTTGAACAAGTGGATCTCGACTGCTACTTGCTAGATTTATTGATTTTGAATTTGTATGAGAGACTTATTCTTTCATATATTGTTTCATGTGATATTTGTTTCATTTGAAGCAACATATAACAAACCTGGGCATTGTTTCCTGCGATATTTACAGTCAGTGGAAAGTCTTTTGAGATTAATTAAATGTGTTTCACTCAGATCTAATGTCAAAGTGTAAGAGAGAGCTTGCAATGGCAGGATAAGCAGAGACCAAGCCAATCAATATGCTGCACGGGGTGCTACAAAACAATATGATTTTACACATTTAAAACAGTGAGACAAAATGGGAAATCAATATGTGGTGGTTTAAATTGTACTGTGGCCAGGCACCGCATATAAATCAAAATGTGTGAGAAAAGCTCTTATATTTCAATTAGTCGTATTGTTAATTGGTCTGGAAAATGCAGCCTCAAGGGGGGGGCAAGTTGATGTTCCCCTTGAGTCGGCCCAGAGCCCGGATAAATGCGGAGGGTTTTGCCAGGAAGTGCATCCAAGGTAAAACCCATGCCAGACTAAATATCAGAATCAAACCCATGACTTAGATATCAGATCAGTCAAGGCCCAAGTTAACAATGACCACCGGCGGTGCTGATAACCTACAGGGTGCCAGTGGCAATTGGGCTACTGTGGGTCAAAGAGGGAGAGGAGGAAGAGCTGTCCATAGGAAAATGGAGACGAGGAAAGACAAGGACTGAGAGGGGGGACTTTGAATGGTAGGATTAAGGCAGGAGAAGGAGTTCGTAAGAGATGTTCAGGACTTAGATAGTGACAGACGGAGTGATGAGTCTGAAGCTAGAAATTGGAGATCTGTTGAAGTGTTGTTAGTGCTTATGCCACACAGATAGGATGTGAGTTGGGAGAGAAGAAACAATTCTGGAGTGAGTCCGAAGTGATGCAGACGTAAGAGAAAGGTAATTGGTGAAGACTTCAATGGACATGTTAGTGCAGACAAAATGGCGAACAATGACCTGTGTGATAGGTAGGAGAGCGAGAGACCAATTCGTACAGGTTGTCAAACCAGAGAGAGAGAGAAATAGGAAGGACACGTAGCAGGATAGGGTGATGAAGGATAGAGAGGGAAGTGTATTGACAGGTACGAGGAGTGTGACGGGCAGCTGCATTGTGCCTTTCGAGATTGAGAAATGGCATATGGAAGGGAGTTGCAGAGAAGTATGTTTGAATGGTGCAGGACATGACAGCTTTAAGACAGTGGCGAGGTGCGCCGTAGAATCTGACAGGGGAATTTAAGGTGGAGGGTGGGTCTGCATCAGGGTTCAGATCTGAGCCCCTTCCTCTTCCCCGCCCTGGTGATGGACTGGCTGACAGATGAGGTTAGACAGAAATCACCAAAGACTATGATGTTTGCAGGAGACATTGCGGTCTGTAGTTAGTGCCGAGAACAACTGGAGGAAAATTTACAGGTGGAGGTATGCCCTTGAAAGGAGAGGAATGAAGGTCAAGCAAGACAGAATACATGTGTATGAATGAGAGGGGCCAGAGTAGAACGGTGAGGCTACACAGAGGAGTGATTAAGAAGTAGAAGGATTGTTAAGTACCTAAGGTAAACAGTCTCGAGCAATGGTGAACGTGGACAAGAGGTGAAGAAATCTGTAAACGGGTTTGAGTGGGCGGAGAAAAGTGTCAGACGCAATGTGCGATAAGAGCATCAGCCAGAATGAAAGAACAGTTGTGCAAGGCAGTGGTGAGACCAGTCATGCTGTAGGGTTTAGAGGCAGTGCCATTAAGGTCCTCCTTGGGAGTGAGGAGGATGAATAGGAGCAGGAATGAGTTCATCAGAGGGGACAGCACATGTTTGATGTTTTGCAGATAAAGTCAGACTGCAATGCTTTGGACATGTACAGAAGACGGATAATGAAGATCTGGGTAGAAGGATGCTGAGGTTGAAACTGCAAGCGCATGCGAGGCCTAGTGGACGACCAGAGAGGAGATTTATGGATGGAGTGAAAGAGGACATTGAGTAAGTTGGTGTGTTTGTGAAAAGAGGATGCAGAAAACACGGTTACATGGAGGCAGAAAATTCGGTGTGTCAACCCTTGAAGTGAACGGCCAAAGGAAGAGAAGAAGAACTGAATTGTGCTGGAATTCTGGTGGCAAAGGCCTTGTTGTTGCGTTTTTGGTATTCAAGACAGAGAAGACAGAGAAGCTTCATTAAGGATATGGTCTTGCCTCTCTTGTGAGATGTAATGTAATTGTACTCCACATGTTTTTTTTAATCTCCGAAACCCCTCTTTTTTGTTTGTTCGATTTACCAGTGTATAGTAAACCGATAGTAAGTCTGCCCTAGCAGTTCTGTTTGATTTGAACTGAATCATCCACTACTTTGATTGTGTGAATAGACTGAAAGGGCTTGTATAATGTGATGCCCCTTGGGAATGACCTACAGCCTTCTTAGGGAGTTGGAAAAGCTTATAAGACAGTCAGCAGTCAAGAGTTACGAGCCATTGGAAGCTGTGTATTTCTGTTTGTAGTTAACAGGTGCATGGATGTGCCGGTGCACGTTTCGTGTATATACACTCATGAATATTTAACTTGGATTTTCAACATTATGGATGTTACGACCGTCATGTCGTTGTCCTGAGTGATTCAGGAAAAGAAACAAAGCACATGGCACCAGAAGACCCACCCTGTATTCATGAATATTTATGATCACTACGTTCGCCAAGGGCCTTGCGGTATTCCAATGTAAACAAAGTGACAGGATGAGATTACACCCCTATCTTACAAATGTTTTTGCCTTGCATCTGGGGCGGTGTGTTGCCGTTTTGATTTTGAGCTGAAGAGGCTTTTTTAATTGCAATCACATCAGCAGCACCTGCCTTAAGATGGACCCTGATTGTGCTTGACATATTGATTGAGTGCATACAGCTCTTCGATGTGAGGCTATCAGGTTGCCGAGGCATTTTTGATGACCAATAGCAGTGTTTATGAATCTGCAGGAGTTGATTCTTCCTTCTCCCGAGCCAGATTATACATTCTCCTGACCTGGAAAGTTGCCTGTGCATACAGAACATGTTAACATAAGTTATTTACAGGCCCGAGGATTACATGAATCGTGTCTTAAGTCATTATTTGTGATGGAAACGTTTTTAAACATATCTGAGGGATCGATAAAACCTCATCTTCATTCAAAGGGAATACAACACACAGTGGACAGTTTAGAGAGCTTCAATTTTGACATCCAACATCAGATTTCCGTGACATAGGCTGATGGACACTGAGGCGGGTTGCTGTCACTCTAAGTTGAAATTTGTCCCTCCAATGACAGTGTGCCATGTGATGCTTAAAAGGAAGAGCCGTCTCGGGATATTTACTTATTAAGTTCAACTTGCTTTTCATACACTTAATTTCTTCATCACATTTGTATCATTTTTCCCGAGGTTCAAATATTTCCAAAAAAGACATTTTTCCTTTCATGTAAGGTGTCTCGAAAAAATGTATCACTTTTAAAGGTTTCTTTCATTGATTGTCTGTTATTGCTGTGGTATTAATCTCTATTCAAATTTGGGGTCTCGCTTATTTACACATTATATTGTGTCCCTTATCTTACTTTAGTCACAAATGGGAGTGAAGCACTTTCACCATGAATCCCTGATGATTCTTATAATTACTGCTACAAATCTTGTTTTCCAATAATTGCAAAAAACAACATGTTTTTTTTTTCTCCAGATTTATAAACAGAGGCTGTGATTACTTAATGGATGGTGATGCTTTTTGTTTCTTATGACGTGGTGCTGTCATCTCAACTCCAGTTCTGTTGATGCAGTGTCACTATATGTTTAGGCTTCCTGTGCCATTAAGCTGTATAGATGTTTTTTCCCTGAAACTACAGTAACTAACCCAGCAGGACAATAAAGAAAAGTTCCATATAATTTTGTTTCAGGACTTTTATTTAGAATCTAATTCACTTCAAAGCTCTGCGCCACATTTCAGACTTTACTGCGCTCATCACATTTCCTGGAAGCTTACGTAGGCCTGTATTATAATTAACGCTCAACGCTTGAGTGGCAATCTTAATAGTCTTTTAATATGGTCAATACAAAAATGAATTTCTCATTAATCAAAATCCCATTGCTGTAATTTGTGGTAAGCCATTTTCCCAGCTTTGCTAACAAGCTAATCGTTCTGACAAAAAAGGCCATTGTTTAAAATTGAATGATAACTTTGTTTTTGTTTCTTGTAATGTGCGACTTATTTAAGGGGTTCGAATATGGTGTTAATATGGGTAGTGTACTTGCCGTTGCAGTTCTGTGAAATCTTTGATATTGAAGCCTTGCTTTGTGGAAAACAAAAGAAAAAAAATCCCCCAAAGAACTCCTGCAACAACCAAACATTGAAGTCCTTTTCACGTGTGCACGAATCCTTTAATTCACAAAAGTGGAACATAATTTAAATAGTCATAAAATCAGGAGCTACATTGTGATTCTGCCTTGAACCAAGGCCAACACACGCAGTAAATTTTATGGTGGTACTAAGCAAACTCTTCGTTATTTCACCCCGTGTAAGGAAAAAGATTCATAGATCCGTGACAACTGAAGGACATTGGAAAGCTTTAGTACACGTGTCATTGCCTTTGCTGATTGAGGAAGATATATAGCAGGTTTATCATGTATTATTCAATACTGGGTCATAATCCTACAAAACATATTAATTTTTTCAGTGGCCATCAGAGGAGAAAAGAAAACCAATTTAGCCAGTTATCACAAACTAGCCTTGATTTTGACTGGAGGCATTAATTTTAGTTAATCTTTCCGTTGCATCTTTAGTTGTGGGTGGTGTCCGGATCAAGAGTAATAGATGGCTGAAATATACCATTTCAGTTTGCATCTTGACAGCGGATAAAACAAAAATAGATTGTCAAATGTTGAAAGTCCCTCCCAGTTTTTATGTTCCATGCAACTGGCAACTGTATTTACCCATCATGTATCTACATTCTTAATGTAGATCGCAGTAGGGAAGCTCCTGCCTTGACAGCAAGTAATGAAGATCCAAACGAATGCAATGATCATTTTTCTTGGAAAACTTCTTTCTACCGGTAAACCAGATTTATCATGAACAGAAGCATTCGGCTTAAAAAATCAAGCACTCAGTCTTGGTACAAACATTTAATCGGAATAAAAAAACAAACAAACAAAATTTGTCCTTGGGGTGCCGACGGGAGGCTACAAGGGAAGGCATAGCATCCTTAAGCACATCAAACATCTATAAGTATGTTGAATAAAGATATGAAATAAATAAACAAATAGATAAATAAATAAATAAAATGAGACTTAATACAAATAAATACTTAATATATCAAACTCTTTCTATAATGCTAAAGCTATAGCTAAGACAAGGAGGTATTGTCAAACTTGCCTTGACGTTGTAAATTAGTTTGACATCTCCAAAGTTCCAGGATAGACTCAAGGTAGCCGGGGAGCCTTTTTTTTTTTTTTTTATTTTTTTTTTACCTTTGACGCTTGATTGTGCAGATAGCCTTGTGCCAAAAATCTGTGCACACACATTATTCTGCTGTCTGAAGCATCCAAGTGATAAAAAATAAGAAACACTTTTTTTTTTTTGTGGAGAGACCTTTCAATGAATAAAATGTTGCATATCAGCAGGCACCCATATTAGACTTTGGATTTTGATATTGGATTCAAGCGGCATCGGCCCTTTATCACTGCGCCCTTTTATGTAGACATATAAGTTTGCAAAAAAGGACCTACACATGAGGAACAAAGCATCTGATTTTTCTATGTTTAAGACTGGCTGGCAATGTAGGTAGCTTGCACTGGAAAATGAAAAATCCATTTTAATCTTACATCACATCTCAGTTTGATGAGGAAAATGATTCTTGACTTAACTTCAGGGGCTTAGATAATAGCCTAGACATGCAAGGCAGCTTTTGGTAGCATGACTTCAGATGGATCGTGGTCATTAGAGACCATGGGGCCCTGCATAAAATCGTATCTTGATGCACAGCGGCACTATTCACGAGCAGAAATCAAAGCGAATAGAGAACCTTGAACACAGTGTTGTAGTGCTGACAGAAATGAAATAAATAAATGCTGGAGAACATATTGTAATATTCTTAATGGGAAAAATTTCACATGCAGTTTAATATTACTTCACTCTACAGTAGAGAACCTCACTGCCAGCGTGCTCCCTGTCAAAACAGAATACTTTTAACTGAGACAACAGCACACTACAGGAAATGGTGGGACTTTTCTCTGATGAACAATCAAATTCTCTGCCAGCTCTAATGATTTATTCGACTAATAGTCGCTTATAACTGCATCATCTGAAAAATGACTCTGGCTCTGTAATCTTTTATTTGGAGCTGTCCTGCTTGGGGGGGGGGGCTTCACTGAGGAGGCTCAGTGGGGCAAAATTCTGTTTGAGGGTGTCCCCTCAAGTGAATCTTGTAGAGGCTTTAAGTGAAGTAGACTTAAATTTATGCTTCACTTTCAGTGCAAATGCATAGCATTCAAGAGTTAACTGCTGTGTTTCCTGTCCGTTTTGAATGTTGGAGCTCACAAATATATAGTTTTGCTCTGCAGAGTTTGGATAAATTCATTAGCGCCTGTTTTGGTTCGAGGGAACGTCTTATTTACATAATGATAATAAGAATGATGATAAAGCAATTTTTCATCATGGTACTTTATACAAAATTGACACAACAGAATGAAACAAAAAATAAATCATTCAGTTAATGCCTATTCCGCCTATCCTTTAGTCAGGGATGTGCCGGGGCTAGACTTCTCCGACTGACATACTACATGTTTTTGGATTGTGGACGGAAACCGGAGAACCCGGAGGAAACCCACACAGACACGTGGAGAACAAGGAGACTCCACACAGAGAAGCTCCCCTGTCGGAATGGAAGCAGGAACCCTCTTACTGTATGTAATGGGAAGTGGGGTTCAGAAAATTCTTGAAACCGTGTTGTTTGAACAGATGGACTGTCTTTACTGAGAATGCGTAGTAGATATGAAGTCATGTGAAATGCCTGAATCTTTGCAGTTGACTAGTAACATCATTTGGTTCTGATTCTGTCCATCTGTACCAAAGCCATTCAGATACAAAAGCTAAACTTCCCATCATGTTTTTCAGCTTTGTAACAACATAGAGCCAGCTCAGATTAAGCTTGATTTAAGTGTTCGGTGTTTCTGCATCTTGTCACGGTGTCTTGTCTCCCCCCAATTTTTTTTTTTTTCCAAGAACTGTTGTCTTTGTCTGGAGGAAAAAGAAAAAAGAAAACTAAACAAAAACCTAAAACCGTGAACCACCAATGGAGATTAACCAATGTGAAGTGAGAGTAAAACAGACAAAGTAACGTAAAGAAAAAAGACGTTGATAAAGTAAAAGAAAAGATTAGAAATAAAACAGAATGTAATTACATTAGTGAAAGACCGAAATCAGCGCTTGTCTTTGTGATGCAGTAAATACATTCAACTCTCAAGATGTGGTAATTGTACGTTGTGTCCTTTGGATTTGAAACCAGGCCCAAATGCTAACCTCCGACCGCTACATCCCCACATCTGGTCTAAACAGTATGCTCTCAAATGTGATTGGCTCTCCCGCGCAGTAATTGGTACTTCTAGTCAAGTTGTCTGATGCACTGGAATTGTCAAAGGGCTGTGAGGGAGACCTTTGATGCATGATTCTTTATTCTGAGACTTTACTCTTGGCAAGATGTTGTGAAAACACAAAAGCTGTGGGGTAACTGCAAGGGAATGAGGGAAGTATAAAAGAGAGGAGACATGATCAATAATACCATCTAGGGGTCCTGTTCTAAAACCGGTTGTAAATTCTTTGGATTACTGTGTGTGTATGTGTATACATTAATAGAGTCGCACTGTAGCATGGTATTATTTTGCTCTTCTCAAAATTCAGTTCGAAAAATAAAAGTGCAAGATGCGGACTCGTATAACCGATGAAAACAACTAACAGCTGATCCACACACTGGTCAGTAGATGTGAAGAAGTTGATTCTGAATAGAGATTAAACTTAAACAGGGCCAGTTGTGCTTTAAGGGGTTTGAATGAAGCCCCACCAGTGAATTTGAAGAGATTTCCCCAAATTCTGATGTCCGTAATAAAATGGCCAAATTATCAGAGTAATTTAATCAAAAAACGAACAAAATAATTTTTTGTCTACTCATGCGATGCAGCTCTCTTTTTAATTTTTTTATTTTTTTTTTTATTTCTCATGATTCCTGAAGCTTATCTGCAGTTTTTATTTTTTGGATTGCAACAATCTCACGCCACGGTTTTCCGTTAAGTGCAACAAAACAATAAATTGCAATCCCATTAATATTTTTTTATTCATGCTTATAATTAAGGAATTAAGGAGGCTGAGCCAAAATTAGAGGCCGTGGGCAAATCACGTCCCTCTGCTGTCCCAGGTCAGAGGTAGCATGAAAGTCCACTCTGTAATCTGGTGTTCTTGCATATTCTCATGCTCGAGTTTGTAATCACCCCAGAGAGGCATCGGTTCAATGATTTTTCCCACTGTATCCTGCTTCCAATAAAAATGACTTCTTCATCTTCCTGTACAGGAAGGTGTGATCTTGCCTGCTTCAAAAGAACATCTTGTTCTTCAAGCACTTTAATTGATACTTGAGTTTTACTGTTAAGTAGTTGAGAGGCTCTAAGTTTTGGAACAGAGACTAAAAGCACGTGGATCATTTTCACCTGAGACACTGAAGTTAGCCAAACAGTTTGTTTAAAGGCAAAGTCAGGGTTTGAAGGAGTTTTAACAGGTATCTAAATGATTAGATGCTCTTAACAGTGCAACAGTAATTAAACACATCCTTTCTCATTCAGTTGAAATAGTAGGTGGTCTTAAATATCTCTTTTGGTGAGTATGAAACAAAAAATGAAGAAAACCCTTTCTTGTTTTCTTTCTGTACTACAAAGTAAACATTTTTAGTGTTGCTGCACTTAAAGCAACTTTTGTAATGGCTAAAAGCAACTTCTCATTTAAAAAAGAAACATTGAAATGAGCTTGCTTGGTCAATGTTTGACTTTTGGATTTGCAGTAAAACAAAGGACATTAATGAGCATTCCATCCCATCATCAGAAGATTTAACTCTCCCCCGAAAGCAAAGAAGTTGTGTTTCTCCAGCGTACGTCTCAAAGAGCACAGTACCACATTTGGAAATGTTATTCCTGCACTGGTGGAGAGGTTGTCACTTAGGTATTTAATTGATATATATTGTATATTCACCCTGTTATTAAAAAGCTCAGCACTGCTTTGAGTGGGCGGGGGCATAAAGACCAGTGAACATGCCAGTATCATCTAGAAGAGCAGCAGGGTCCACTGAAGCTCCCTGAGGTGAAGCAGGCATGATGTACACAATAATCTCTCACACCCGTGGAGGTGCTCATGGGTGTGAGATGGATAGATGGATAACAACATAGTAAATGCATTTTGTTGGAAGCAGAGTACAATACAGTGAACTTAGTGGGGGAGTTGATCCAAATAAAGAAACTCAGAGCTGTTTTTGACACGCAGCATGCTTCCTCACTGATGCAACAAGGTTTCTTGTTGATGATAGGGAAGAAAAAGAAACTATCTAAAACACACTTGTTCATATTTAAATACAAATAAAGCGAATGATAAACATTAAGAGCAGGGTACAGTCCTCTTAATCACACAAATTCATCTTTATGCTTTTTCACTCTTGTCTCAGTCATTAGACGTCCGCATGAAATGAGAGCAGTGTTGACACTTTTAAGTGGGTGAGTGTCATTAGTTGGCAATGTAGTAAACCCAAGCCTAAAAGATATCGGCCACCTACCACTCCACCTCCTCGTCTGGCTTACCTGCAGCCATCTGTCAAGAGGTAGCAAAAAGACCAAGACACTGCTGCCACCAACCACATTTTCCTTAATGTCTTTACTTTGCTTTATAATATCAACTTGGTAAAATATTTGCCTGTCAACAATGAGAACAGTGGGCCTACTAAGCAGCATGAATGTGGAAAGATATAGTCTCCTCTCCAGTGTGATATTATAAAGATGCACAGAAACTAGTTTCTGTATCAGAAGTGTCTTTAACTGCAATATATAAGGGATTATGAGTTATGACCCATCACCCTCTTTTCATAGCAATAGCCAGACATTGGGTGCAGAAGCTCCAGACATGTTGCAGCCAGTGTCTTGTCATTAAATTAAAAAAAAAGCTAGAATTGATTTTTAATCATTATTCACCATTCAAATAATGCGTTTTATATTTTTTTCCTTTTGTTGCTGTGAAAAAGGGAAATTGCAGAGAGTTAGTCTGTCACAGTTTGTCCTTTTTTTGTTCTCTTCTATTGTTGGACTTAGCTCAGCAATCTGAGAGTTAAGTCGACTCGTCCAAACCACTCAAACAACTGGATCTTATATGCATTGACATTTCTCAAATTAAAAGTTAAAATGACCCTCAAATTGCTGTGAATATTTAGCTATTTCTTGTTTTTTTTGTTGGTGTGGCAAAAAGAGACAATAAATTGCGTTAGTAATATTGCTCACTGCAGAGACACACCTACGTTATATGTGATATAGATCCCTAATAGCCAAGTTAAGGAATGCCTTTATGCATTACTACATGTAAAGATCATATGTATTGTCATTGCTAGTGTGATGCAGTCAAATGAATCATTTATGACCAAACGGGTGGGTAAAAAAATTGTCAAAAATGTTCCTCATCTTGCAGTTTTTTGATCCATTTTTTTTTTTTTTACTTGTTATATCCCTATTTCATTATGTATTGCACTAGCTATTAGGATCCTATTTACTAAATTAGGCTAATTGTTGACGGTGTGTGTGTGTATTTGTAGAGGTTAATGTACCTTTACAAATTAAGCCTCATTTTGAGTTTAACACATTATTTACAGCCAGTCCTCTCCGTAGAGCAGAGATAATAGAAAGCCAGGACTCAAACTGAAGGAAATCTTTCAACTGGGTTTCAAAGCTGCATCTGGCTAGTCGCTGAATACTGATAACGGATCGTAATGTTCATAACTTAGAGTTTTGACAAGTGTGTGTGTTTTATTCTGGTCAGATTCCAGCACAATGTGTGGGGCAAAACATTGTTACTGAATATATACCGATGACAGTGTGTCTGCTTCGTAATTCCATTCGTGGTTATAAATTCAACGGATCAAGAGACGTTCATAACATATGAATATTCAGAAGGTACTGTGTCTCACAATGTCTTGCCCTGAAAATCTCTGTCATTACTTCAGTATCTTGATAAAATATCAGTGAGGTCTCTTATAAAAAACATAGCATTGCTGCTCCAATTTATTTTAATAAAAATGAAGGGTGTGTGTGTGTGTGTGTGTTTATGTGTGTGCGTGTATGTGCAAACACTGGTTTGAATCCATCTCCGGCAATGGCACCTAGTGAAGAATAGTTACCCTTCTTCTCCATGTTAACCGAAATAAAAGCTTGCTCCCCTCCAGAATTGTGACATGTAACCAGGGGTTTCACATGTTCTGTTCTAAAACAGCACTTCATTAGCATCAAGACAGGAATGACTCCTTTAGGATCAAATGCTTATGGTGCCTTTATATTTTGAGAGTAAAATTTTAGGAAGGAATTGGGGAGTGGGAGGGCTGGTGTGAAATAGATAGAATATTGTTCTGGTGGGCCAGACTTGATTGCCGTTTGTAAGTTCTAGAAAGATTTTAAATAACCATTGTTTGACTGAACACAGCCGCAGTGTACAAAATGAACAATTTGCTTTGGGGAGAAGAAAAAAGGCTTGTCATATATTTTAATTTTGAGATTAACACACATACAGTCAGTGTTATTCAAGTATTTAATAAATCATATTCCATGGTGCACTGCAGTTTACATGATAACAAAAAAAAGAAACCTAGAAAGGTTATGAGTTGCATTCGTGTCTTAGTTTGTTTTGCTCTTTGTTTTGGATTAGAGACTGAGCTGCAAAAAAGCAGCGGAGGAAGTGAAGGTGCTGGTCAATGAGACATCCTCACAGATATAGATATAGTTCATCTTCATTACAGAGCTGCTGGTCATAGAAGTGTAAACAGCCAAACATGCAGAGCCTTCAGCAAGTATCACATCGAGAATGAAAGAGAATCAAATGTGGCTCTTGGAGCACTGTTACTGTGGAGCTTTATTAGTTCACACAGGACACACATTTAATGAGAATTAAGGGGTGTAGAGGGCTGGGCATGGCTCAGGAGCCAGGAGGCCTTTCAGTGTCCTTGAGCCAGTCACTGAATCCCTAATTTCTCCTGATGAGCTGGTTAATACCTTTCAGGCAAGCCGCCACGATCAGCGTGAATGAGGGAACGATGCAACGTAGTAAAGAGAAGAGGCTTTATAAATGTATGTTTACACTTTAAGTCTAACTGTTCACCCAATGTGTGTTCATTATAGTCTTGCCTGTTGAGGATTTCGCGGATTTCAATGCGGGAAACAGGTAAACAAGACAATAAATCATTCAGGCAGGCTTCCACTTGCGCCAGGGCTTTGTATTTGACTTTGGTACAATTAAGTTCTTCATTGAAAGCTCACTTTGTTGGCTGTAAGTATAAGTGTATATGCAAATTCACAGTTTTCAACTGGCATCAGTTGTAAAAAAGGCATTTCATTCAGTCTGCTCTTCTCTCCCATTTGACTTGCAGCTGTTCACTACAACATCATGAAGTGAACTTGAAACACTGTGAAAGAGGAACGTTGTTTTGTTTATACCCAACAATGTGTCATTAATTGTTGAGAGTAGAGTCACGTGTCTGTAGCTTCACTGAACTGACCAAGAGTGACAAATACAAACACTTTTGGACCGACAGCAAAGCAGAATTTCTAACTTCACCTATGACAAATTTTGGTTGATGACTCTTCAAAAATTACAGCTGTAAGATAAGATAAGATAATACTTTATTGATCCCCATAGGGGAAATTCGGGTGTTGTAGCAGCAGCAACATCAGAGGGATAAAGAAAAAAAAAACAGTGTGTGTATGTGTGTGTGTGTGTGTGTATGTATGTATGTATATATATATATATATATATACATACAATACACACATACACATAAGGACAAAAAAAAGATAGCACAAAAAAAAAAAATTGAGTGACGGAGTGATGGGGTGGCAGTAGTAGTAGCTGTACCCTATGACTTATTTTAATACCTAGAAGTAATGTGATTCGGGAGACAGGTAGCAGAGTACTCCTACTCCTGGTGTCTCATCTGGAAGAAGAGTAGGTAAGGGGACTTGGTGGTGGAACGAGGAAGTGACAGAGTTTACCGCGAAAAAGGTTACTGAAGAAGATGGACATTGAGGGGACTGAAGAAAGCAGACAGGTGGGCAGGGAGGTCCCGCGTAACGTGACGATAGACGTGGCAAAGGTCAAACAAATGTTGTATGATGGACTTGTATGCTTGACTGGGTGGTAAGTGCAGAAGAGAATGGTTTCTAGGAAGTCAGGAGTGGCAGAGAAGTATATTCCAGAGGTGCAGGACATGTATGAGAGCTGTAAGACACTGTGCTGTGGGTGTGACAGAGGAGATTAAGGTGGAGGTGGGCCTGCATCAAGGATCAGCTCTGAGCCCCTTCTTGTTTGCTGTGGTGATGGACAGGCTGAAGGATGAGGTTGGACCGAACTCTCCATGGAGCATGATGTTTGCAGAGGATATTGTGATCTTTAATGAAAGTAAGTGGAGTGAAATAAGAGGTGGAGCTATGCTCTGGAAAGGAGAAGAATGAACGTTAGCTACAGCAAGACGGAGTATATTTGTGTTAGTCAGAGGGACCGAGGTAGAACGGGGAGGCTACAGGGAGTATAGATAAAGAAGGTGGAGGATTTTAAGTACCAAGGATCAACAGAACAAAAAAACAAAACAAACAAAAAACAAACAAATACAAAAAAACCCATGCAAGCCTATTGGAAGATGTGGAACAAGCAGTCAGAATGTAAGGAAACGTGAACAAGATGGTGGTGAGATCAGTGATGTTCAATAATTTCAGAGACAATGGCAGTCAGGAAAAGAGCAGGCTGATAGGATCAGGATTGAGTCCAGATATTTCGAAGATAGAGTCACAATGAGATGGTTTGGACATGTACAGAGTAGGGACGGCAGTGAATAAAATATACTGGAAGAAGCATGCTGAGGCTAGAACTGCCAGGCAGGAGGAAGACCAGTGAGGAGTTTTCACAAATTGAATGAAAGAGGACATAAAGTTAGTTTTTGTGAGAAAATGCAGAGAGGAGGGTTTTATGATTCATTGTGGTGACCCCTCTCAGAGCAGCTAGAAAGAAAAGAACAAGACGACATTGAATGATGAAAGTGTATTAAAAGATGTACAATAAAGAAGCAGAATGTTTGGTAGGAGAGACCTAACAAGTTCAAAGCTGGAGTTTCAGCTTATTTCCTTCACTGTTCTCCTGGGGAATCATTGGATTTCCTTTTTTTTTTTTTTTTTTTTAGAGATTAAAAATTAGGAAAAGTAATTCATTCTCCCGGATATTTAAAGGGATTTACAAAAATGGCTGATACTGAATTTAAGCTGTCCTTGTGTTGGCTTGGGACAGAAACAGCTGGGGTTCTTTTAGAGTTGTACATCGGTAGTGTACTTCAAGAAAAAGAAAGAAAAACAGAAGGCAGTGCACTCTTGTTTCCTAGTTCAGTGTTCCGTACTTCCAGCTCAAAGTGCCTTGTGTTAATTTAACTATAAAGTGGTGTGATGGAGAACTACCTGCTCCCACAGAAGCACCTTCAGTGTTTGTTGCAATCTTCAGTCTGCAGTTAAAACCACTAAGACTAAAGATTTAAAATGTCAAATTCCTTCCTAGTCCTAAGCTTCGCTATCAGCACCTGTCAGCTGAAACCAATTTCAAAAACATCTAGTCTTATGGCGCAGTGCATCCTCTTGGTGCATGCCTATGTTCTTCTCTGTATGCGCACTCCCACACGGTGAAGATATACCCAGAATTAAGCTGGTGAGTGCACTCTGTTCTAAAATAAGGCAAGCCCATACTGGGATCATCAATGGGCTGGCACGTAGCTGTGATGGTGGAGCAGAGAGTTTTTCAATAATATCGAAATCAGAGAATTTGGGCAGAGCAAAATGAATCCCTTCTGTCTCCTGAAAAAAAAAAAAAAAAATTCTAAGCAGCTATTTTAGAATCCTGACATGCTGTGTACCTCTCGCCGAATGGTTGTTTCTCTAGGAAGTTGTTTGCACAGAGGTTCTTCTTGCACCACAGCTACGTAGCCCAGAAATGAGAAATAATATCACAATTAGTTTACAAAAATTTGCTAAGGCCTTCTTCAATTTATCTAAACCTTGAGTTCATCTGCCCTTGCTAGATTTGTGCCCGACTAAGGTGATCATTTCTAGTTTGGCTGACCAATGGGGCAAAAAATCTACGTTCAAATCAATATTGCATGGAAGCTCCCGCTACTGTAGTACTCGTGCTTGTTTTGTAGCTAGCATCATATGAGAATTGGACATTTTATCTCACCCAAGCACTTTATCGCACTGTGCTCTAAATTGTTGCTGATAGCATTTAAATGACACTAAATAACCATGTATTTTTGTAAAAGTATTTTACAATCTCATTTCAGTATGTTCAGCCTCCCTGCGTTACAGCAACGTAGCAAAGTCCTGAGAAGGCACAATGCCATGGTTCACTGGCTCCAACATTGCATGGACATGATAGCAGGCCCTCAAACACTAATGAAGTTAGAATTAACAAAGACTTAAAACATGAGTTTTCATTTGCTGCGCCATCAGCGAAATGCCATTGGATTATCAGAAAGTAGTGGTGTGTGTGTACCCCCCCCCCCCCCCCCCCCATACAAAAAAAAAAATCTCCCTCAGCGAAATTTTTTTAATAA
>CAAKHD010013324.1:217413-256168 GCA_901007705.1 Fistularia tabacaria | reverse complement strand
CCAGCAACGAAATGCCATTGGATTTTCCAAAAGTAGTGGGTGTGTGGTTCCCCCCCCCCCCCCCCAACCTTAGTCAAAAACATCACTGTCAGTCAGCAAATGTTTTGAAGTATGTATTGTGATTCATAATGATTATTCGAATCGACACTCGCGGAATTATTATTGTGATTAAAAACCAACTATTTCTTGATCGAGGCCTCAAAAGGAGCTGAATTGATTGGGTTAGCGTGTATAGACAGCAGTGCTTTGACATGAATAAAGGTTGTAAATACAGAAAGATAAAAAGTTTACTATTTATTATCCATTGCTTTACTTCCAATTTTTGTTTTTCTAATGTAAAGATGTCATCATCTGTAATATTTAATGGTGTTTTTTTATGCCCCACTGTTTGGCTTTCAAACTATCTGTCTGTACAGTCTGACCCTCTCCAGACTGGAGCCCATTAAATAGATGGAAATAATCACCTGGACTGCTGGAAGAGACCAAATGAGTGCTCTAAAATCCCTCAGACACTTATCTGACTTGGACATAGATTTTTTTTGTTACCTTTTAATTTACAAATCACTGAAGACTCAAGCACTCAAGCAGATTACGGTCAGGTAATAACTGGAAGACCTACCTCGTCTCCTGTAGAGATAGTCGTGAAAAGTTTTATTGGAGGTAATACCATGCTTTTTTTGTGATGCTGAAGTTTAACGAGAAGAAATAGCCCAGCACAAACATGGAGGGCTGTTATATAGTGGCAGAATTCTGCATAATATACTGTATGTTTACCAGTAATTCGGCAGCCAAGGGCACAAAACAAACATACATCACCCATTTAGAGTCATTTCAAGATGGAAACCCAAACAAATTAGAATTTTGTGATGAGGACACCTCACAGCCCAAAGCACTGCAACGAACGTCCAGTAGCGCCCAATTTCCACAGATGCAATCTTCCAATCTTCAGCGAACAAAGCCTTTGAGATTCTACCAGCATTACAGATTTACTCATCTGCATCTCAGATTCATTTAACTGCAGCCTTTTATCGACACTTGCTTCATTCTTTTTGTTTATTTCACGTTTCTTGTGGTTTTTATTTATTTATTTTCTTAATTCATGGAAATGATCCCCTAGTTTTTCAGGTATTTTTGTGTAGGCAAAGTATGGGGAAGTAGTTTGTTCATGTGTTTAACGAAAGCAAAATAAATTAGTTGTAAAGTTAACAGGTTGTGACCCCCCCCTCCACGCGCACACGCACACGCACATGCACACGCACACAACTACCCATCCAAAGCCCCCCTGCAGCAAGCCAGAAGGGAAGGCGTGTGATTATGAGTTCGCCTAAGTGGCTCTCACATCAAATCATCAAATCCTACTTTTCCAAAGCTGTGCTTTGAAAATCTGTGTCATTGAAATCATATTTTGAGGTTAAAAAAGTCACAACCTCCTCCCCGATATGATGAGGTCCTAAATTTGAAAAGTCATGTTGCAGGCTTCCATCAAGGGGATAAAGGAGAAGTGGCTAGTGGAGTGCCTGGCAACCAATCAGTCCTCTCTTTCCCAGCTCAGACATAGAAGCTTGGCCATCAATATTCTACCTCCTCCTCTGTGCCTCGCTTCCCCTCTGTCTTGTCCCAGTCAGACAATTGCTTTATTAGATAAGAAGCAGCGGACCACTTGATTTAATGCTGCACCCTGTGCAAAGTAGGCTATTGCATATTCCCACCTTTACAGTTTCAGGTCACCTAGCTTCAAAATCCTGTGACAGAATGTATTTGCTAAGTGTTTCCCGTACATTGAATTATTTGAGGTGGCTTTTCGCATTACCTTCACTGACCCCAGAGTGCAGTTTCTATTCTTCCTTTAAGAAGATGCCTTATAGCAGCAAATAGGAAATTGTTTAGTTGAACTTTTCAGCATCATTCCAACCTACTCTGGTCAAGTTAAAGACATTTTTGTTTCCAATTAGTTTTACTTAGATAAATTACACGGGCGACACGGTGGCGCAGTGGTAAATGCTTCAGCCTCGTAGCAGGAATGTGCCTGGTTCATCTCCGACAGGGGACCTTTCTGTGTGGATTTTGCATGTTCTCCCCGTGTCTGCTTGGGTTTTCCTCTGGGTTCTCCGGTTTCCTCCCACAGTCCAAAAATATGCAGCAGGTTAATTGGAAATAATTGGAAAAAAATTACCGTGAGTGAGTGAATGTTGAGGCCCTGCGATTGACTGGCGACCGGTCCAGGGTGAACCCGGCCTCTCGCCCAATGACAACTGGGATAGGCTCCAGCATCCCCCGCGACCCTGAGTGCAGGATAAGCGACAGATGATGGATGGATGGATGGATGGATGGATAAATTACACATTGCTTAACTACCATTAAAGGGTTTGCTGTTCCATGACAGCATTACCTATTGAGAAAAGCAGAACATCATTTTTACACTTGAAAATATGAACAAAATACCCACCATTTCTACAACATCCAAACCCCGAGGTAAACCTCTCAAAAAAAACACCTGACACCCACATAACGTTGCTGCTTGAACTCCCTCAAGCAAAATATATGCAAAAATATCCAGCGTCTAGCCTGCATGTCCCAATGAACAAAGAAGTTTGGTACGCCTACATCATTTGAAGAACAATGACAAGTAACTAATTACTTTTGTTTCACAAAAGTAATTCTAGAACATATTTCCTGTTTCATCAAGCTAACAAATGAAGTTACTGTGTTACAGCAAAACAAAACAAAGTACTGTAACTCATTAGAGTTGACACTCACACACACACACACACACACACACACATGTACGTAAGCATTGTGAAATTCTCATCTACAACATCAGCACAGTGGCTGACAGGTGACTCAGGCAAGGCTGTATAATTTATCCAAACAAAAATGGAGCGAGTTCATTGCTCCTCAAACTTATTCCATTAATTTAACAACTTCCAAATACTTAGTCAAGTTTTCACTGAAGAGAAAAACATGTACTCTACGTACACTCGTAGTATTATGTAACAGGACTGCATTGTTATTGTCAGAGCACTTAAAACATTAAGCATCATTTGTTTTGAATCTATCATTACATCGTCTAACAAATAATGTAAGGCAGCGTAATTAATACATCGTGGTAATTAGATTGAGCTACATGTTAGTTTTTTTAATAAATCTGAGTTACATTTCGTAATAACCTGGCTTCTCGCTAGAGATCTGTCATTCTCTGTCACAGGGAGGCAACTGTGCGGGACTAAGGCTATTTCTATGATTGAGAGACGAACAAGGAGAATAGGAGCCAATTTGAGAGTGTATCAGTTGTACTAAATATGGGAAATCATGCTATCATCCAGTAAAAATGTGATTTATTTTTTTGTCAATGTTCTTGAGCTGTTACATTGTCTCCTTAGCATCACAAAAGATCTGCACACAGCCTAAGCACAACCTGAAGTGCACTGAGGTCATACATAGACAACAACAGGCGATGATGTTTGGATTTAAAGGAGAGCAATGGGGGGAAAGAGACAAGCTTGTTTTTATGTCAGTAATTATCATCCCTGCACCAGAACCATCTTAAATTCTTTCCTGAGGAGTCATTGAAAATGAGACACTGGAGATTTAGCTATAGTTGTTAACATTTTGGTACTTTGTTTTGTAAGAGAACCTTTTTTGAACAATGATAAAGCAAAATAAGAGGGAATAACACCATGAGCATGAATCATCTATCAAAGAAAAGCTTTACTTATTGCAAACAAGTGAAGCAAAGTACATACTGTTATATCACACGGGTCCAGGTCAGATGAGAACTGAACATTGTGTTGCTCAATTAGGAGTGAAGATCCACTGTTTGTTTACAACTACCCCAAAATAAGCACGGAGTAGAAATAGAAATATACCAGGATTTGCTGAAAGCAAATGAATCTCTTTTCAAACTTGTTTATTGCGCTCAAACCACAGTATTTGCTACACAATATGTTTACAGGAATTAACGGTTGTGTCTTGACATAATTCTTTCACAAGGGAGAGAAGGGAAATGTTCAGGTAAATGGGGCAAGGTAGCAATACAGTCGTAATGAAGGGCTAGGTCAACGGACGGTCATAAAGGAAGTGATCAATCCTTGGGGTATTTAGCAGGAGAAATTACTAAAAGGACATTACAAGCATTAAAGCTTGGCAAACTGTTGATCTGACCTGTAGTAACTTTTTATTTTATATACCGTGCATATTGTGTTTGATGTCTTCTTCTTTTCGAAGCAAAGACAAAATGTTCGCAAGTAAAGATGATTTCAGCATTCGGACCGAATTTTAGATGTGTCTCCGGTCAAACATTCAATGTATTACTCTTTTTTTCTGGATCTGGTCCAAAGCTGAGCTGGAATATCAGGAACCACATACTTGCGTTTTTCCATGGTAAAGAAAAAAGTGCCTGTATCGTGCAGTCTTTCTTTGCTATTGTTGTGCAAAAGAGTCACTGTCCTCACCGATGGAAGGGGTTCGGCTGGATCCCGCGTGTGCGTAACAGTCAACAGACACACAAATTAAGAGGAAGGTGACCCAGTTATAGTCTACAAATTAATGTGTTATTAATGCTGTAACCCTCGAGTGAAACACAAAGGACAGCATGCTGGAAGCATACAATGGAAGAAACAAGCATTTGTTTTCATCTTTTACTCCAGCTAACTCAGTCTCGAGTTCATCCAGCCTTGTCAAATGATCTTCTTTATCTGCTAGATTTCCTCCTCAAAATCTAATGGATCAGCATTTTATTGATGCTCCCGCTTCATCATCTGCCCATCACAATTCACAGCCGCTCTGGCTCTACCCCTTTTTTTTTTTTTTATTTCTTAAAAGGCTGTTTCCTAAGTACATTTGGATACCCCTCCTTACCGACAGGTTTTCCAGAAAAATGTAAATGTAAGACCCCACCCTCGGAATTACAGGAAAGCTCAAACTTGAATTTTCAGTGTACTGACAAGTAGAGCATCTGTCTGTAGCAGCGGGTAGTAGCAGCTGTTGTAATCCTATTATGAGACTCATACATGAGCAGACTTCAGCTCACAAATCTAATAGAGGCCACTGTGTTTGGAGAGCAAGCACTTATTTTCTTCATCTATCCAAGGACCGCAGTGCTGGCTGGAAAGCAGCATTTTCCCCTCAGTGGCCTGTCTTTCATTCTTTCTGTCAGTTCCTTTATGTGGGACAAAATCACTGTAGACTGTAAGGTCCAAATCTAAAATTTATTTTATCTTTTCTCTCCATTTGACTTGCGTTCTGTCAACAACTTTACTCAAATATATCTTTTCAGCTGCCTGATCATATTACTTCAAGTAGACTGTTGTTATTCGAAGCCCCATATACATTTGGTATATGAATACTTTCTGCCTTGTAGTTGGACTGTATTTAGCAACATGAATATCCATGCACCTCAAATACGAGGACTGATGATGATACAAGTTGGCTGATAGTCCTGGATTCATGGTGATCACTTTAAACGCAAGTGCGCCAAATATGCCGTGGCTTTGTCATTCAATGTGTGCCTGTGAGAGACTGTTCAAGACCCCTTTGTTTTTCATAAGTAAAATCTGAAGTCTAACAAATACCGGACATATGCATGAAATGTCAAAGAATCCCTCACTATTCTCTCCTGCCTGTCTGTGCTTCATCCATTCAGACGACAGGACAATTGTGGCGCTGATCATTTTTTGGAATAAGAGCAGTTGCATTAATAGCAACTTTCTCTGTTCTTTGTCTTCAACTTTGCAGCTTTAATAAGGTGGCTTCAAAAGTAAAAGGAAAAGGTACATGTCTGGCTATCTTTTAAAACCAATTTGAAAAGTTTGGCTCTTTTGTGCAGTGGTCTGTCTGTCTATGTGTTTTTGACATCTTGGTGTATCCTTCACTTTTTCTGTTAAACTCTGTGGATGTTTTACCTTGTTCAAAGGAGCGTGACCCAAGCTGGATGAAATAATGAGATTTTAATTTGGGCACTGAAGATACAAATTACTACCTTGTGTAAACCTAATTACTCTAACATAATACCTCAATACTATCTTTGAATATTAAATGTTACTTTTAGTTGAAGATGTGGATCGTATTAAAGCTCTATGTTAAATAACTGGCCATTTAAGGTATAGAAGAATATACGAGAATCAGATTTAGACTTTCCAAAGTGTGCTGACCACAACTTTCCGCCCGTATACTTTTTGCAGTCGACTTAATTCACTGAAGATAAATTCATTTGCTCTTTCTTTTTCTTTTGGCTTCTCTCTAATTAAGGGTCACCGCAGCGGATCATTGTTTCCACCTTGCCCTGTCCCTTGCATCTTCCTCTGTCACACCCACTAACTCCATTTCCTCCTTCACCACATCCACAAATCTCCTCTTTGGTCTTCCCTTTTTCTGCTGCCTGACAGCTCCATCGCCAACATCCTTCTAGCAATATACTCACCCTCTCTCCCTTTCACGAGCCAAAAGCATCTTAATCTGGGCTCTCTGACTTTGTGGGGGTGCGGCTGTGGCCCAGTTGATAGAAAAGAGGCATCCCTCCATTCAGAAGACTGGCGTTTCGATTCCCTTCTCCTCCGCTCTGCGTGCCGAAATTGCCTTGGACAAAACACCGAACCCGAAGTTGGTCCCAATGGCCTTGCATGAGAGCTCGCCATCGGTGTTTGTGAATAGGTGACTGAAATCTAGTGTTAAGCGCTTTGAAACGGCAAGGTGTGAAAGTGCTACGGAAGTTGAGACTATTTACATTTTACCCAGATGTCTAACCTGGGCTTTCCAGTTCTGTTCATCCTCGTACCTTCCGAGGAAAATTTTCAACATCCAGCTCTTCACCTCTGCCTCTTCCAGTGCTGCCTCCTCTCTGTTCAGGGACACCGCTTCCAAGCTACACAAAAGGACGTGTCTCATCACTGTCTCCGAAATCTTTCCATTCACCCTTAATGCTATTCTCCTGTCACAGATAAACCAACAAGCTCCTCTCCATCCACTCCACCCTGGCTGCCATACTTGCACCTGTTCAATTTGCATATGGTTGCCCATTAATGCAACAATGACAAGTGTATGCAACAACCACAAGTGTGCTCTTCACTGAGAGTATGTCCTTAACACATTTCTTCTTGGCACCTTTATCCTTTTGAACTCAAACTAAGCTTTATTTTTCTTAGTTGTACTGTTGCCTTGTGTCTAGATACATTTTGCTTGATGTGAATAATGGACACATACATTGATTTTGATAGAAGTGTCTGCTCAATGAAACTAACATTTTGTGCCGTTGACGCAAAGTACATATTTGGCTCTTGCTGACCATGGGAAAATGTGTATTTACACACACACACACACACGTGTATATATATATATGTATATATGTATATGTATATATGTGTATATATATGTATGTATATATACATACATATATATATATATATATATATATATACACGTGTGTGTGTGTGTGCGTGTATATGTATATACACACACGGGTGTGTGTGTGTGTGTATATATATGTATATATATATATATATATATATATATATATAACAAAGATACACACACACATATATATATATATATATATACACATTATTCTTTCCAGTATTTTCTTTTGTTAAGATATTATATTAACAGTTTGGATCTTGTTCAAAATTTTACGAAGTATACTTGATCTTTGTTGACCAGTTGATATCAAAATAAAAGAAATAATCAAACGCTATATCTTTTACATCTTTGACCAATTTGAGTTTTCTTTTGGTCATATCTGAAGTATCAGCTGTTATTTCATTCATTTATTTATCAGGGACTCAGTACAAAAACATGGCGCTCAAATAGAGCATATTTGGTTGTACCAGATTTTAGCTAGATTGCTGTTATCCAGCAGCTGTCCCAGATAATGGGACTAGTGGTAGATTAAATGACAAACTTTTAGCTGAGCTTTTTTCTGAACAGGAACAAGACATCTTGTTTTCCTTTTCAGTCCATGCCAACTGAAACCACAAACAGACACACTGAATCTATTTTTTCCCTTTTAGTCCCAGTCCTTGGACTAAAGGAGATGTTATCTGTCATCTTACTTGGTAAACATGAATGCCCCAAGCAGACAACATAAACAATATAAGAGGAGCTCATGAAACCAAATATCTTCAACTTCTTCTGACTGCTGCATACTTGAGCACTCAAGTTCAGCAGATGAGCTAAGGTCTTGGATATCGATTAGCTCTCCTTGTATTTGTTTGTCTAAAGGAACAAGTAAAGACGTTGACTGTAGTGAAGTACAGGGATGCTTTCAGCATAATGCTCTTCACTTCCTCTTGCCTACAGCTACCTGCCCCCCCCTCCACCATCCCTCTTTCTCCAGTCATTCGCGGAATTGCTCATCTAACTTCCTGTAAGTTGTGACCGTGTATGAGAATGTGTGTGCAGAGGGTTATTCCACATTTCACCTGGGGAGAGACATGAGCAACACAGAGGTCACGTAATATGCAAACACAAAGTAGAGATGGACCGATATTGTGATTGTGTTGACGGTCATTGGTGAGTTTAGTTTGGGTTTGCAGATGTTGTATTTATGCGCCGTGGAGAAGGGTAAGCCTGGCCACTGCCTAAAGACGAAATTAACAGAGCTCTGATGTATCAAGAATGTTAAATAGTTTTTAAAGCAAGTGCATGTGATATATGAGCCACAAGGTGAATGAGCTTCACAGGTTATTGTCTTGTCCACCTAATCAGCCACCGCCAGCACTTTGACTGCTCATCAGCAGCACGCAATGCAGTTTGCCTTTGGGTTTCTTTTTCTTCATTTTATCTTATTTTTTGTCTTTGTATTTCATTCCTGCTTTATGTGTGTGTCGATCAGACCAAGGCAATAACCACAGTGATGAGTTTTGTTGCTAAAGAGCCTCTTTAAAATCATTTGTGTAAATGGCTAATGATGAAAATAAGTCTAAGATGCATAATATGTTTGAAGAATAGAGAAATTGAAATAATATTGTATGTGGACAGATTACAAGTGATTACCTTGCAATTTTGCAATACTTTTCAGTTTACATGCAGATGTTTGATTGATTTAAATAAATGGTGTGCTTATGGTTTCGTGACAGGTTTGCACCCTCAAGTGTTTGTTTTTTTTTTATCTCATTTTCATTATTACTGTGATTTCAGTAATAACTTCATGTATACACATGGAGATGGAGCTGAATGTGATTTTCTCCCTATGGCCTCTGGGATCACTTAACACACTGTTCTTGAAGTGTAAAGACATGAATTTATGCATGACCTTATTGTACTGTGTTTCTGTGTTGCTAACCTCTGCTTGGTGTGTTGCATGGTTTTGCCATTGAATGGGTGGAATGACATTCTGCTGATAGTTGACAGCTTTTCTAGACAGGGTGCAGGAAGATGGATTGGAACACACCGAACTGGTAAATAGCATTGGTTGTGTGTTTTGACAAGCTCACTGATTTCTTTGTTCCCAAGTAAAAGGTGTGAACGGTTAGTGATGTAAAGCTTAGAAGGCAGTGTGTCCAACTGGCCATGTGAGGAGAGTCTGAGTTGAGCTATAGATATCTTCTTATTTTATTTTTTGAAAAAGAAAACATAAAATTATGTATAGTGGTTCACAGCATGGTGCACCTGACACATATTATTTGCCGCCATTTGAATTACCGGGGTCCCCAAAAAATCAGAAATGGCAATATACCTTGCAATTAAAGAAAAAATAGATATTACTCTTGTAACGGTGAGATAATCCATTGCCTTCACACTCCAAAGTAATTTATTTGGGTGGTATTATAACTCACCAGCCATAAAATACATACTGGTAATGACTCAAAGGTCAGGAGAAGAAGTCCTGGTGGAGGTGCCATTTTTTCTCAATGCCTAGAGAAACTCTAAAATTATTGATCTCCCTGCACGGAATGACTTTGAAAAGTAATTACTTGGTTATATATGATGAGATTTCACCCTTCAAGGGATAGCTTTATTACGACAATATAACATCCTCTCTCCACCCCTAAAGAAATACACAGTGGTTGAAACACCATGCCAGTTGTTTGCATAGAGAAAGAGTGGGCAGTTTCAATGACAGAATCTATTTATTTCTCCCAATTATACAAAAAAAACATTAGAGGTGGTGGGTAAGAGGTAGAAAGGAATTCTTGTCTTTGCAAGCCCACAGAAATTACTCTTTTGCCTAATATGAGGGCCACAACTACTTTTCATGCTGATTTGTTTGTGTCTCACAATGGATCGAGTCCATTTATTCCTAAGAAAGGAAACAGGCTTTTTTTAGATGGCTGCCTTCTGTGGAAAAATAACAAGAGCATCTTGGTAGGTGCTTATAGGACTTCTTGAGGAAGATCAGAAAGAGACTAAGGCTATGAAGTAAAAGCAAATTAGAGGCAACATAAGGTGAAGAAGGAGGAAAAAATAATTATGGATGTGAGAAAGGAAAGGTAATGTAAATAAAAGAAAAAGGTCATGCAATGAGAGAATGAAAAGTGGAAATGGGACGATGTAAGGCAGGACCAAGAGGGAGAGCTGTGATAACCGCATTGCATGCTGTGTCGCATCACTCCTCTTCCCAATTGCCTGAAGTGACCAAAGCCTAGATTTGGGCTGCCTACCAAAAGGTGGATATCCGCATTCCTTTGAGCCTCCCCTCCCTCTAACCAGCCCTAGCAGACATCACATGAGCCACTTCTGTCAACGGGGTCTGTGCGTGCTCCTCTTTGAAGTGGGGGGGGGGTACGTGACTCTTTCACTCAGTATCGAAATTTCGAGGGTGCAGGTTGTGGTGGTGACAATAATTTTAGGTTAGAACAAAGTGCTGCAACTCCAATGAGCAAAAAGGCATGAACACTTCAGATTAGACATTGATTGCAAGCATCTCGGTCAGAGCTACATGACTTTAACACTTATAATTACAAGGGCATCACGCGAGTAAATGGCATTCCTCATCAGCCAATACTGCTATTGTGATGTTATCCGATTTGGCATGTCACTTTAGCTATCTGCTTGGTATCGTCGAAATCACGGTGGAGCTGTAATCACAATCTGTACCTAAAAGGTGTCTCTTTGTGGTGGGATGGATAAATACCAGATCAGTAGAACAGGTAATGTTTGCACTGTTAATATTCCACCAGTTGTACTAGATTTTTGCAAACATGAGCTTGATAAACTCAACAGCTCATCTTTATATAACAATCTTCCATAATTTAAACAGTGTGGTCAGCTTGGGTATTCCAACATACAAGTATATTTTAAGCCTTTACATAAAAGCGGTGGAAATTGAAGTCCCCCTTGCTGGAGTGTTTCTTCTACTGAATCCCTTCTTACCGCTTCCTGCATTTGTTTCAGCTTTCATATGTGTGTTGCAAGAGATCCTCAGAACATACCAAGATTTTAACTCCTTCAGGTAGTGCTATAAACCTTGGGGGCCTAAACCCTGTTTATGTAAAACAGGAAACCAATTACATGGTCTTGGTTTGTTCCAAATTAATTTCCTCTGCAACACAAATCATAGTGATTTGCATTTAACCCACTGAGACTGATTCGGTAACGACATCTGGCTACACATGGTTGTAGTGGGATTATTTAGCCCATGTATTTTTTAACCCAGTACGAATACTTTTTCCCTTTTGTTTCTTTATTGTTCTTATCCCTCCTTGTTGCCGTTGGGTGTCCTTTTTGAATTTTACTTCTGGATGACTATCATGGCCCCCCAGACTTATTGCTGCAGCCTACAGTCCAGACCTATGTGGCATGAATATGAACCAAGACCGGATTCTTTCACTTGAATTTCTAACATTTTGTGTCATGTTTTATTAGGAATCTAAAAAAGGAATATTTAATCTATACTTCAAAATTGTATACATTTTTGTCTGTAAACAATGTGGTACCTTTCTTAATTGCGGGGGGATTTCTGATCAGTTTGACTTCTCTGGATGGTAGAAGTAGAGCGTGAAGAAACATTTTGATGCTTCCCTCAGTGTGCTCAGGTCTGGCCTGGTTTATATATAAACAATAACATTATGTGTTCGTTCTAATCACCAGTAGCAATCAGGGTTTCACCGAGATGCTGATATTTTAATTGACTCAAGCAACATTAATGCAATCGGTCGTGAAAGTACATGGATGTTAAACTGACGTAACATACTTGACGTGCGCACATCGACAGCATCAGATCCCTTACATTTACACAATGTAATTGGAACAGGGAGACAAGAATGGCAGTAAAACAAACAAAACCAAATTGTTTCCATCATTTTGTGTCTTGCTGATTTTTTTTTTTTTTTCATTTTTTTTTTGCTGTGTTGATATGCTACATGCTGTTGTTTACCATGGCTTGAAGTACTTTTAATCTTTAAATTTCGTGATAGTATAGTGTAGGTTAAGAGATTAACTTTACATTTTTTTATGCATGAAACCATATGTACTGCGTTTGCATGTTTGTTTGATACCAAAGCTGGTGCTCACTTCACAGATCCAACCTCCCAAGAGCATTCTGTTAACACATGCAGATTAACATGCAAAGGAAGGGACCTGATGAGATGGAGAGAGCAAAAAAAAAATACATACACGATTTCAGACAACCCATTCAATATGAGTGCTGTAAGGACAGTTCCTGTTGAAATAAGTTCAAATGATCGAATTACCTCTTACCCCTCTTGTCACATTTAGGGGTAGAATAAGTAATATAAGTGCCACTGCTGTTACTTCTATGTTTCCTGTGTCTTTTCTTGCTGCTACTTCTATGTTTCCTCGGATAACATCTCAACTTTCTTGACATTTTGACTCACTGATCTCTTCATGTTTTCATCAATAACATGGTGGCTCAGTGGTTAGCACTGCTGCCTCACAACAAGATGGTTTGCCTCAGACTCTTGTTTTTCTGTGTGGAGAATTCTCCCCATGACTGCGTCTCTGTTTTCCTTGCACAATACAAAAACATGCAATAGGTTAATTGAAGACCCTGACTTGCCCCGAATTGTGAAGTGGTGATTCAATAGTAGTATTTGTCCCTGTGATTGACTGCCATTCAGTCCAGGTTGTAGGCTGGGATTGGCTACAACCCCACCACAACCCCGAGTTTAGTACAGACAATCAATCAATGAACGGATTCCAATTTTCGACTGAAAAATATTTTTTTAAATTTGATAGCAGAATATCACTTTTGGTCACAAGAACCTTTTTAGACAATTTTTTTTTTTTTTTTCTCTCAACATTCAGACAAACATTTTCAAAAGGTGGAAGAAGCAAATGCTTAGAGTTCTTGCAGTCATCAGCACTCTTTTTCTTTGAAACATTCTGGCTTAAGGGAAGCACTGTGGTTTGAGAGGGAGCATTTCTACTTTCCACTTAAAGTATCTGTATCTGAAAAACAATTTAGAAGACATCACATTTTTTCTCAGGTATGTCTGAGTATATTGATTGTAGATGTACATTGATTTTGTCTGCATCCTCTCTTCATCTATGGGCTCATAAATTTTCACCGAAAACAAATACATCATGTAACACACGATGCCAGCAGAGAGAATAACTGAAGTTGATGGAAACATTTTGTCTAAAAATGCACCTAAACTGATTGGAGATCCGTCATCCGGTTAGCAAGATACTGCAAAACACACTGCCTAAACAACCGAGGAGTTCATCAGGGGCAAGGAGAGGGCGGTTTCAGATTGGCCAAATCACTCTGTAGACTTAAACCCCACAGAGCACTGATGTCAAACTAATCTTAGCTCAGGGACCGCGTGGAGGAAAATCTATTCAAGTGGGCTGGACGGGTAGAATTATGGCATGATCGCAACAGTTTTTTTTCAATCGAAAAATTGCAGCTCATATTTATGCTTTGCAAAATAATATCGCGGGCCGGATTAAATCCGTTTGCAAGCTTTAACCGCCCCAACGAGCCGTAAGTTTGACACCCGTGCCATAGAGCATGCATTTTGCATGTTTAAGAGGAGACTGAAGGGCAAAACACCTCAAAACAAACAGTAACTGAAAGAGGCTGTGGTGAAAAGTATCACTTAAGCAGGATGCAAAAGTTGGGGGATGTCAATGGGACGCAAGCTTGATGCAGTATTTAAAGACTATCCAGTCCAGCACTTCAGCTCACCGAAAATTTTGACGTTGCGTCACAAATGATGCGAATTTTAAAGTTGTGTTCTGGAAAATTTTCCAGATGTAAATTCATGGAAATAAAAGCTGATCTTTTGCCTCATATTCATCTTCTGATGTGGAACCCCAGTCTTTTCAGTCCACAACGATAGTAGAGGAAAAGGAATTGGCCTCACTGTTGCAATAATTTTTTTCGAGGGGGAAAGTAAGCTTTCCACAGACCCATTCTTGTGGACACCAGGTTATTGGTGTGTTCTACTGCCCTCTATTGCCCTGTCAGTGATGAACCAAAAGTAACAGGTTCATCACCAACATGTCCCCAAATCCTCCTTTTAAAGAAGAAAAAAGCAGAAATTGGAGTGACTATAGCGGTGGACAGCACATTCAGCCTTTGATTTGCCAGAGTATGTACGTAACATTTGTTGAACAAAAATACTTTTGGTGGTCTCGCTTCACGATTCGAATCCTTGGAAAGGGATAAAATTTCAATGGTCACAGCTTCTCCTATGAAGTCTATAATTCCTGTCCACTGTTGAGATGATAACCACCATATGAAGCTTCTATAATTATTATAGCAAATTGTATATCATTGCTGGACAATTGAAGCCACCTGGGGTCTAATTACAATCGATACTTCAGCTTAACTGTGATGCAAAAAAGACACTGTGGGTGAAATCGGTATAAAGTGGTAACACACACAACAGGGCGCGTGTGTGAGTGCATACCTGGGTATTTGGAGTGTAATGTCATGCATAGCACATGTGGAAATTTACATTTCATACACAAAATGTCGCTCTATTGTGAGAAGTGAAGGAACAGGGTTTTACATATGTTGACATTTATGGTTTCTACCGCAATCATTTTTTCAATTTTGGCCCCACTTTGACTCTGCAGGCAGGATGTGAGGAGATGAGCCATGTGTAGAATGTCATGTCACACATAAAACTGGATTACATTTGGCCAACTGGAGTCAGTGCCATATTAAAGTTTCGCTGCTCAAAAGAGAAGCAGGCACGATTGCTGCCTGTCTGTAGCAGATGAGTCGGCACTGTGACTTGAGGTTATAAAGCTTACTATTCCACACTTAGGATGTCTGAATGTGATAAACAAACCCCAAAACAGAGGCAGGAAGTAGGGGCTCTTAAACAATAGCTGGATTATTCAAACGAGAAAAAATACGACAGTGACACATTCGCAGTACTGTTTTGTGTTTTTAAAATTTAAAATTGAGTTTAGAATTTTTTTTTTTTTTTTTTTGTGAAATGTTTCATGCCTGCATAAATAATCCTTGTTGCTGAGACATGGGATTCAATGAAAAGTTGTCATAATGATGCTTAAAAATAAGCTTCAGACATTAAGATAAATGTTAATGGAATATTTTGTTGAAGCAAATTTTACCTTGAAAAAACTAATGGTATTTGGCCTTCGTAGTCGTAATTTGTTCTTCCAGTGGCCTCATCGAGTCACTGTGGAACATCAGAGCACTGAGACACTTCTTTTTGGTTCTGGCAATGACTGTACCTTTCCCCTCTTCGTGCTTCATTCAGCAAGCATGTTTATGCAGACAGTAAAATTCCAATTTGTGTGCTTGGAAAAATATTAGTTTTAACCGGAAATGAATAGAGATCCTCAACATCATCTACTTGAAGCTACCCAACCCAAATTCTTCTCCACAGGTCCCTTTGTCAATACTGAGAATTGGCTTCTCAATATGTCAGAACAGAGGTACACTTACCAAATACAACCTCTGGAATATTTGCCAAACTCATAGTTGTGTCCATTTGATAGAGCTCCAAGGGGCAAGCCCTTACTAAAAAGCCTTTTATTATTGGAAAGGGTCAAAGCCAGTGGGTGGAGGGTAGATAGTATCAGGGAGATGGTTTCACTTTTCTCCCCTTCACTGGCCAAGGCCAGGGGAAGTCAAGAGTAAAGAAGCAATCTCGAAGAGGTATTATAACAGAATGTACCCTTAACTGGGTGTAGATGTTGTGTGGTTCAAGGTGACTTACCTGCCACTCATCTGCTCTTCGCTAGTAAATTGATTGTTCCTATGGAGCTCCAGGATGCCCTTTTCCTCCAGTTGCCCTGGTGACTCCTTGATGAACGTTTTAGGAGCACCAGCACAAAATTCTGCTGCATCACTTCAACTGACTTGCTACATATTTTTCCCCCTCTGCTGTATAATGAATAAATGCTTTGGTAATACTCGTCTGTTAGGCCTGTTTGTCTGGACACTGGTAATGGCATGTAATGGCTAGAATAAAATTGCTTCCAATGCAGGTGACTGAGTGGCAATCTCGTAATTGGATGGTTACTGCCTCCATTCAACTGCTCCGCCACATACGAGTCTAGTATAAGAATGTGTGTGTAAATGTGTCAGTTTGACCATGTAATAAAATGCTTCTCATTCGTCAGTTAACTAAACAAAACATGTTGCTTCAGGATATTGTGGTATAAAATATTTCCAATTGCAAACATTTTTTAACTTGTGACTGGCCGCTGACCTGCCTTCAGTTAGCCAGCCGGTCTTTTTGGTTATCAAATAACGATTTCTCATTTCTCATAGCATTTTCATTGGTGCCCAAACCAATGCAATTAGGATGCTCTTATGCACTGAAGATTTCCAAGAATTTTTTCTGAAAGCATCTATGCTGAACAAAGTGGGGAATTGTGGAGCTTTTAAAATCTAAAATAAAACTTTCCTGTCACAGTTTTCAACATCTGGGGTTCGAAATGTATGATTGTCCTAACTTGTGCAATAAAGATGAAGCCAACAGATTAAGTCTATCTGTTCATTCTCCCTTTTGAACTCTTTTGCTCTCACAATCATCCTTAAGATGTCACTGGTCTCTCTGTGTATTAATTATGTAACATAAACCACTCTTGCCTGAAAACACAGACATGTGTATCGTGATTTGTATGTATTAATTTTTTTTTTTTTCTTCTCAAATTGGTATTCAAATGACTTACAGATTGTTGCACCGAGAAGGCATATTGACATTCACAGGAAATGAGAGCAGCAGATAATAGTTGTTTTGGGGGAACACTGTGTAGCCATGGAAACTGAGGCGTAATTGGCTCAAACAGCATGTTGTATCTTTATATGCCATGTGTATAGGAGGAAAATTGTGGAGGCCTATCTACTTCGGATTCATCAGTAAGGACAATTACATGTTTTCAGTGCATCAAGAAGTAAAATGTCAATCATCACTATTCAACCTGAGCAGTTTTTGAATGTCACCGAAACTTTCAAAAAGTTCGATACAACTTTTTTATTCGCTAAGCTGCTGTCACATATTCATCTTTGCCAAGCTTCTTTCCTAACTCTCTCACTCTCTTCAACCATCCTCCTCCTCTAATGCAATCCCATCTATTTAACTGTCTTGTTGACAAGGTTAATGGCCTCATGAGTGTCTGTGTCCTTGGAATCCCACGGGCATAATTTATTTGTTGGGCTTTCATTTTGCATCCACGGCTATTGGTGGATCCATTGGTTTGATCTTATTGGCTCAGTCATCTTTATGCTCAAGGCATGACAATAGGTAGTGCAAAGCTCCCTGTGAGTGGATGCTGTTCCTTGCGAGCGTTTGAGTCTATGAGAACTGTCCATGTCGCTCAAAAGATTGGAGTGAATCAGTGCAATCTAGAGTTCTGCATTTAAAAAAAAAAAAAAGTACAAAATCATTTATTTATTTCACTTTTCTGTCAGTTGGATAGACAGGAGGCCAGGTGAGTTCTGTCAATGTAATTGTGCTATTCGTCCTCTAAGCTCTTGGAAGAAGTGGATTATAGAAATAGGTTGCATTCTTGTAAAGCGACCTCAACTATGTCTTTTCCAGGTGGTTAAGAACAGAGATGGGTATGAATAGGTTCCCACTTTGGTGGTGCATTAATCGTGTTAGAGATGCAGATTACATCTATGCATGTTTACATGAATTATTCATGCTGTTGTAATATATGGTGTGCTATCTGAGGTAGACTGTTGTTCTAAAACATGTAACTGAGACAAAATGGGTTTTTATGGAAAGAAAAATGAACCCCTCTCTCTATCCTGATTCTAATTTCTCTATTTAAAACAGTTTTGTCTCTTTTAAAAAATCAAAAGTTTGACAGGACTCCCCATTATATTATATATTATATTTGACTCCCCATTATAAATCTCTAAATAAAGTACTTTGTGTCACTAGACAGACCTTATGGCCAAAAGTCAATATCAAACAGAAAATGTATGACACATGATGTCTTAGGTCTGTGCTGGCTTGTTAGCTTTTGTCATTCCACACGTTCAGCAGGCAGATACTTTGCGAGTAATTACATTTTTTTTCTCTCGCGCCCTAAACTTAATTGTTATGTTACTCATTTTTTGCATTTAACTGATGAATATGAGACTCAAGTCAAGAAATATTATGAAAAAGCTGTCAGCGAAGTCACTGTCTTTGACTTATGGTTGGATGGCTGCAAGCATTTTGTCAACCTCTGGGTTTATAAGTAATTGAGATGTAATAAAAATGTAGATATTACCGATTATTGTGACTGTAATCTGCAAAGTGTTTCTAATATACTATATAATAGTGTTTAAAAAAGAGAGGACAAGAAACATGGTTGCAAACGAAACAAGGATCCCCCGGTATTCCATTATAATGCCTATTGAAATCAGTAGTAACAGATGACCCTTAATCTCCTCTGGGATTTAAGACCCAACGCGGTCAATTGCAATTTAGAGACTACAGGAACGGGAGGAGGAGGGGGGGGCAAGAGAGAAAGAGACTTCTTTTGTTAGTCTTTGCAGACTTTATCAGGGACTTTCCAATTACACTCTCAGTGCCCCAAGGCTGACATTCCCATAACACAATCCATAGTCAAGTCCATAGCCTCCATATAAATAGTGTCCGTTCCATATGTAGATGTTCCACCACAATACAGGGATTAATCAGGGTCATGCCAAATTAGTCATCATAATACAATATTTTACAGCCTGCGCATCAGAAAGTGAAGTGTTGGCAGCTGTTTTATGATTGTTATTATTAATATTTATGACTGGGAATCAAAAAGAATCTCCAGCCATGCTTGTGCATGTGTATGCCTGCAAAGTAGCAGCGACCTAAACGTGAGCTTACAGGATTCGATGCCGGAGTGACGATCGAGATGTTTTAACAGGCAAGTTGGAACCATGTCCGCTTTGTTCCTGAAGCTTCTTCTAAAGGCCCTGCACTGCACGACTGCAACAATGCAGTAACAAACACTATTGTTACAGCCTATGTAATTAGAATTCTAATCTATTCTTCCTGCAGTAATTTTGGGCCATGTTTCTTTGGCACTAGAGGTAATTTGCTGTTTCTTCAATTCCACTAATTCTCTGCTTTAAAAGTTTATTTACATAGAAACAAATTTATATTAGCCAATAAGTGAGTTAACTCAGACTAGATGGGACCTGGGGTTGGATAGGTAATTAATTTAGAGGCACTTCATGGTGGTTAATTGAAGAATTAATTTGTGTTTGCTGGGAAATAACAAAACTTTATTAACAAGAGAAACATGGGCCATAGCTTCATTCAGAGAAACAGAGGAGAGGAAATGAAAACTTTTTTTTATCAGAAATAGAACACGGGCGGCACATAGATTTTTTTTTTTTTTTTTTTTGTTTCTAAATTGATTTGCACCTCTTGGGACCATTAACACACTGAAACACACTTCCAGTGACACAAACAGCGTTGGTTTAATATTTGCTCCCAAGACTATAATTATCAATGTACGGAAAAGAACATGCATTTGGGAGAAAATACGATGTGGATGCGTGTCTCCCATCTACTCAGGTCCGGGCAAACTAATCAATACTTATTTATATAGCAAGAGATCAAGCAAAATTCATGAATATATTTGTTCATATGCTTGAATTGTGTATTACACCTTTCATCAAAGACAAAACAAAACTGAATGAATATTTCTCTAATTTATTTCACCTTCTGCATTATGCATTCCTGATCCATTGGTGCATTTTCATTCTGCTGAAAATTACAATATTATTGTTGGTAATATAACAGCTATTAGAGTGGAAAACTGTCAGAGCCCACTTGAGTTTTGTATACAAAACTGACAAGCTAAAGTACCACCTTAATTGAGCTGTTATCCCAATTTGCATCAATAACAAGCCATAAAAAAATAAACAATGCCTGTTAATCTATAACGTGCTTCAATCCACTCCATTGCAGAGAATGAGAAATTCAAATACTGAATAAATTATCTGGTTGCCAATGCATGTTTGCAATTCTAATATCAAAGGATATCACAGTAGCCTCTCACGATCTTGCCAACATAAACATGTGAACAAAACAACCTCAACTAAATGGGATGCTGAGTGATTCCACGGCTCCTGAACAGGAAATTAGAGGGTTGTTTTGCCAGTACTTTGAGTATACGCAACAAACTCTCATCGATGTACAATATAAGACACTCAGGCACATAGGTGATAATTTTTTGCCCGGCTCAAGGTCAGTTTTGCCTGAAAACCGAGTGGTACATCCACCGCCGCCAGCCTGGATTTGAGGTGCGGTTTACATTGCAATAACAAATGGAGACATCAGATGTCTTAATTGATGCAACCTTTAAAAAAGTTATTGAACAATAAATGCCAAGCTCACCACTAAAGCTGACAAGGACATCTGTGATAAAATTGTAGGCAAAGCGCTTTACAACTGCAGATATTTGAGAGAGATAATCGCTGGAAGGACACCTGAGTGATAGAGATATCTCAATGGGTCCCCTACCAGGAGGCATTGTTGACCTTTCAGTAATGGTTGTCGCAAACTCAGCACAAAACAGATGCCCTTCAAGAGAGAAGCAGGGAGGATCTCGATATCCTCACACTGACACAGCCAGGAAGGATGAGTTTCCTGCTCGCTAAGCACAACAATGTGTGGGTACACAGGTGGTGCACAAGTGGGAAGTCTGCCCTCTGTGTCCTTATAAGACCGACGGATCGTAATTAAAAAAAAAAATATATACAATTCAAATCATTTATACCAAACTGGGATCATGAAGGATTTGTATGTATATCCGTGCAAGGCGTAAAGCTGAGCCCCACATAGGGAAACTAATTTTGCACTCATTGTGGCTTCAGTCATGCCACCTATCCGTAGCTGTGCTCGACGGACACCTCGCAGAACTGTGATTGACATGCCTGCGGTGTTCACAGCGAGCCAGCCTTGCTGCTGCAGCTCTGCCATTGCCAGGTCTTTTTCCACTCAGTTTGCCCAAGGTAATGGTTGTTAATAGGGAATGGGCTCATTTATTTCCAGTTGCATTATGAAAAATGTACATTTTTAACCATGGAAAATGATTTTTCACACTCTACTTGCCATTGTCCACATTTTTCAATGTGACAAACCTTTGCTTGGAAATTCTGTTTTTGTTGCTGTATGTTGGGTTGCAGTATCAGATAGAGCAGTCAAAAGTATAAGGTATCGAGAAAAACAGTTAGCTCAATCTAATATTTTTTCCACTTATGAACATGCAATGTTGATCACCGTTGATCAGCCTGGTCGTCTTCCTGTTCTGATTATGTGGAGCGGTTCTGGATACATTCAGAATACTATTGATAGTAGGCAGCCTGAGGGTCAAGTATGTGCCACACTTTAATGCTAAAATGAATTAAGTGAACACCAAATGTAGAAATGACGAGGTTCAGTCCGATCCATAAGACTTACTCAAATTGGAAACGTACTCCTGGACATTCATGTTGGTTTTCCTCTCATCCGTTTTCGATTAAAATATGTTGGCAAGTCAATTCTGAGCACGATTCATTTTATCATCTTTGCTCAGAACTGACTCTCAAGGGAAGAGGCAGTGATGCACTGACAGCTGTAAAATGCAGGTCATACATTACAATGTGTGGGATAAATACAAGGTGGTTATTTCCTCTAAATTGCTAGGTTAAAAAGAAAACCAGAGCCACACGAGTGTGTTATGTAACGAATGTAGAGACTGAGCATTATTGAACAAGTGGTTTTCCTCCCCTGGGGTTCACAGCAATGTCAGCCAGGGTCAATCTGCTGTAAAGGATGTGTTGGAGCTTTGTATGAAGACAGGCAGGGCCATGCTTCTACACATCCTTACCACTGGTGAGAGTCCGGCAATCCAATCCACAATGAGATCCCAGTGGAGTCACAACTCAGTGCAATTCGCCTCAGCTGCCTGTAATTGATATTTGTCAGAGGAAAGGGTGGTCCATGTCAGCTCCAAATCTGCAGGGAAACGGAGATTGGCAGAGGGGTATGCTGAAAGGCTTGTTTGAGTCCTTGTCGGAAAAGGTCATATGAGCCAATACATTGTTAAATAATTATTACAATTCATAAAAATATACGATTTAGCTTTGTCATATGTTTGATCAGGGCAAAGAAATTACTGGTTTCGAGGAAAAACATTTGAAAGCTGGTGAGGAACTGACATTTAACGTGGTATAGTGTCTACAATACATTCAGTGGACAGCTGGAACCTAATTTATGACAGGCATCGGAAATGTCTTCCATCGCTAGATTTGAAGTCAGACACCTTCACGCCTCCCCTGCACGCCTCATTTGAACGCATTGCAACAACCTATCAGTGTTGGTGTGGAAGTGCCATATAAGTTGAGACCATTCAACATTTATTTATTCAAAGAGACAGCCTCTTAGTTGAGGTAGATACACCAATTTCAATCGTATGACTATTTTATCATCCACATTTTTGTAATTTCTTCGGAGTTTTCAGTCATTTTGCGCCTTCGTAAATGGTATACCTTATGGCTGTGTAAAAAGTAAACCAATAATGTACAGTGCTCCAAAAAATAAAGGGAACACTTGGAGTTACATCGGGTTGTTTAAGTGTTCCCTTTTCTTTTTTGAGCGCTACATTTATGGCTTCGAAAGGACACAAACTAAACATGTGTTTGATGAATCCATGCAACTACAACCAGTCTGACATATTTGCTGGCCACAGAAAACTAACATTTGCACCATTCCAGCCAAATAATGCAAGAGACTTGTGACCAAGACTTGTTCCACAAAACTTTAAAACTTAAGATTGCTGACACAGTGGTTTGAACAATCTGGATGGTATATATCTAATTTAAATTATAGGGGGGAAAAAAGCAGCAAATACACACACAATAAGTTTCCCTTCGATAAAAGATAATGCCAATCTCAAGCTTCCTGCAGAATGGGACTTACATATAATAGAGTCTGAAGGGAAAATCATGGACCTTATCACCCAGATGTTGTTTACATCATATGTTCTATTTGTAATTCGTCTGTGTCTTATGTGTACTACGACTTTAATTGGCTGTACATGTAGTCGATTGTGTCAACAGCATTGTTTTGCGCCTTCTGAAACCGAGGCACTCCAGAACAGTTTGGTGTGGCTTTGCAAGGGAAGTCGATTATGATCAAATAAGTGATACATTTATTCAGATGGATGTTTTGTTACTCTCAGAGATGTGCCCAAAGTACTTCGAAAGGTTGTAAGAAGTGCCGGTATGAAATAAAAGGTCAAAGTATTGGAATAAATATCAGTGTCAGATCTTTCTCTGCTAAATTTTAGTGGCCTTAAGAGGTTACTTGTAATATTTTGTCATTTTAAACCACTTACTCTTCACTTGAAGTACCTTCGTGTTGGAAACCGCATCTTCTCAGAGAAAAGTTGCCGCAGATGGCAAGCTGCTTTGTTCTCCGCCTTCGGATGAGATTCACTGTGGTTTTCAATTCTGTGAGACTGTCTCGAGCATAAAATCTTTAGAGGTTATATCTTGTCCTTTTGCACCCCCCCCTTCCTGTCCTTCTCAATTGAAAAAGTCAGTTATAGACAAACTCTGGATTGACAAACCCTTAGAAAAATGGCCTCGGGAAGCCAGCTGAAAGTTGAGTGATCATTCTGTTTTCTTTTCTTTTTTCCCTTTGTGGTTGCCCCATTTATTTCTTTAACTGATGACCTTGAGGAAATTGCGGGTTGCTCTCTGGTGGTTTGCAGTGCTAAGGATTACAACAGGCTGTTTCTCAATCAGTGAAACTTGTAATGTACATTACATAAGTCCTCCTGTAATTGATATCTAACTGAAGGAACCTAAGATAAGCAACAATTTCTTACATGTTTGTTTGTAGAGTCTAAATCAGACGAGTTACTAAAGTGAGTTGGCGATTGCTGGCCATGGTTTGACACTTTGGTTGCACCAACCTTTCTAAAAGAGGTTTTTTTTTTTTTGTATTTGTCACTTCCTTCATCCACTTTAGCCTCTTTTTTTGTCATTTAGTGGTATCTAAGTGAATATTTCATGATAACTTTTTAATCCGCAGCTTCAAAGTCCTGTAGCTCATGTTCTGCCCCCTCATGGAGGTTTCGTGGTGATGAATTAATATCATAACAAAGGAGGGAAACTATCAAAACAAAAGCGAGATTGTGATCATTTGGATTATGAATAGCGAGGGCAGCCTCACAGACCGCGTAGGGAAGGCGATGCGCCCAGAAGAAGTTTGGAGGGAGATATATTCATGTCAGTCGCTTTCCCCCCGGCTTCTTATTGTCCCCATCATAATTAGAGCAGCGCAGATAACATCAGAGAGCGGTTGATGCAGATAGAGACTCATCACTTCATTTTCTCTCATCCTTATTACTAATGGCTGTCTTTGATACATATTGAAACAATGAACTCACTGCTTGAAAAAACATTCTCAATAATTCATGCAATTGCATTACAGTTTCAGTGATGTACTGGTCCTACAGGGATCATTGATATATCACAAAATCCAGCATGGAGTCTCGAAGGGAACATTGTGAATGAGACTCATATTTTCATGTTAAACGAACTGTGGGTTCTCTTAAGACAGGGTGAAAGCCACAAAGGCACAGTGCCTCCTGAGGGAAAAGACCCATTTGCACTGGACAAATGTTTTTACAGATCACTTTTGCAAGTTGTAATGTTCCAGACCTGTCAGCGATAGTTTTTTTTTCTCCACTTATTTTCCATTTTTATACTGTGAAAAGGGCAGAAAGGACACCATCAGGACCTTCATTGAGGACTCCACATAATGTTGAAAACAAGCTGCTAATGTAGATCCTTCATATATCTACGTCTGAAGAGGATTCTTTTCAATGCTTAAAGATTCTTAGCAGGTCTTCTGCATCTTTATATGGCTGCCATCTCATTCATTTATTTTCAAACCCTAAACTGAGCAGAGTGCAACAGCTATGGAAAGGAAAACACTGAACAAAGAAGATTTGCAACTCAGTAGTAAATTACCCATCTAATGTCAAACCATCCATCTCCTCTTTCAAATCAGTCAATCCATCCATCTTCTCACTCTTATCTGGGTTGGGGTTGCAAGGGCGGCAGCCTAAGCAGAGAGGTCCAGACTCCCCTTTCCCTGACCACATCATCCAGCTGGAGCTGGCTTCTGCAGCCAAGGATCGAGCTGCCAAGGTCCTCACCCTTGGCCACCACCCAGCTTACTCTGCTCCCGACCCCCTTGGCCTCGCCTATGAATTGTAATTCCATGGGAAGGTGGACTCACGCTGTCCTTTAGGGATAAAACTGGTCGGGGTCATGGGTGCAAGGGGAATGCAATCCACTGTTGTTTTTCATCCATGGAGGGGGATCTTCTGAACCAAACGGTCTGTTCATACAACGAGGACCTGCTTGCCTTGGATGCCCCTGCCAGGGACATAAAGGCTCTGACTGCTGAGCTTCCTTGCATCACTGGGACATGCAATACCTTCCAACACGATAAGGTGACGGCTCGTGGAGGGGGCCAATGCTGTGAATTGGAAAAAAAAAAAAAAAATCAAAATGGTAAAATAGTTTTTATCATCAATTCTAAATGGTAAAATTTGTTTTCTGTAACAAGTCTGGGAAATGTATTTTTATAGTTTCACCCATTATTTGAGGAAAATGTTAATCCTGCATGACGGGATCATCTGCTTCAAATTTTTTCAAACTTTTCAGCAAACTCTGAGGAAGTAAAATCAAGTTTATAATGTTATGGCCAATCTATTCTGTCCCAGCAGGACTGAGGAATCTCACTTGCAATGAACAGACTGACCATTTACATCAGTATCAGTGTATTGCGCTGAAGTGAAGTGAAGATAATTCTAAATTTGGAGGCTGTCTCACATATTTGCAGACTCAACTCTGCACTTGTAACCTCTTATTCCTGTCGCCTTTTTCTCCTCACATCCTTGTTTTATGTACTTTTATACGATTTCATCTGCAACAGGGGCCCAGGGGGACAAACCCCTTCTGCTTTGACTATATGTGAAGCTTTCATTTAAACAAATAGTCTCACACATTGCTGTAACATCTCAACAAAGAAACCTCCAAATGACAGCGTTTATCGTACTGTTGATAGATTTGGCTCGAGTGTAAATGATGAACTTTAATATGAATACGTTTGTGGTAATTTAGCATGTACAAGATAAGTGTGATAAATATTTAAAATTATACTTCCACCCAACAACCAAGTGAGGCTGGATATTTTTCTTTGATGTATATAGTAATTGGTTCTCTTTCAGACACCTCACAACTCATTTTTGCGTACACTTGATGTCTACATGACCCTTTGAATTAAGACATCCAGCTTAGCCGAGCCACATCTGACGAGACAGCAGCCCTAATCAAAAACAGAAAGTTAAAAAACTTTATGACCAATTGACATCGAACCTGATACAGCCGTGATTATAACTGTTCTATCTTAAAACTCCATATGTGCAGAAAACTTTGGTGAAGTACATCATTTTCTTGGCCCTTCATTTTCACTGTCTCTCTCCTCCCCTTTCTCTGGGTGACTGTAAATAAAGGCATTTCGAGTGAAATGAGAAGACATTGATGGCTTATGAAAAACACCAATAAAAAAAAAAGTAATAAAAAAATGAAAAAATAAAAAATAGCCAGTCTATGTGGGGACCATGAGGAAAGGCTGAGCATCTCACTGTGCTAATGGATCTGAGTGAAGAACTACTGCGCCAATACAGGTAAAGCGGTATGGAACCCAGGTGTCTGTCCTGTTTGCGTGACAAAGCTGTCAACAGACTGCAGCTCTGCAACACACACTGCACCTGTGAATAAGCTGAGCTGCGTTTTCATTTTTGTGAATGCAATTATGTTCTTCATTCATTTTGCATCATTCCACCACCTGCTACCCATCCACTATTATGCAGAATTCTAAGTTAACCAAGGTTATGCTGGAAATATGCAAACCCGCTAAACAATTGATTATTCATTCTAATTAACCTTTACATTTGTCTTTTACTCCTTTTCAGCCTTTTAGCAACTTTTCTATGATTAAGGAAGAACAGTATTATAGCATTAAAGAATATCTAAAGAATAGCTGCCTCATAATGCAGGCAGCTTGAACTGACAATACTCACATCCTCGCAAATGTGATGATTGGAATCATGCTTTTGTGGGAATTCAAATGCTGACGATAGTCTTCCATACCCTTTTCACTTTTGTATGTGTCAGAGTTCACCTTAAGTTAAATGACACAAAATACCGCCTTATGACATTTCAAATTGGAGAAATGAGAGCAGTCCAACTCATTTGTGGTCTAATACTGTGGCGGCGCTTTTAATGGATTACAATGATGTTTCTTTCTGTGATTCTATGCAAGGAGCGCATTGCCTCAAAACTTCGCCAAAACAGAGGCTTTGAAAAGTTCCAACAGCAGTCAATTTCTCAATCTAATCCGAGGCTGGGGTAGAACAGGCTCGAGCAGCGGAGAATACAAATGGCTTGATCAAATGAATTTCTCGATGCCAGGTTATCTTGAACACATAATTGCTAAATCCTTTGGCTGCCTCCATCTGTGGAAGGTAGCGGAGGATGGATGTAATGGCATGAAGAGCACAGAGCCTGTGTTAGTTGTGTTTCTGTCTGTAGGGAACGTAAATGGCATTCCTATTTGCACCTATAGTGTCACTGAGAGAGTAATTTCATCTCCATGCTTTTATTGCTTGTTTCTGCAGCTTTGGAGAAACAGTCCAGCGCTGATATGAATTTTGTATGTGATAGCTGTGCCTGCAAAATGCATACTGGCATACTGAAAAATTTTGATACTCCTTAGTCAATACCGATTTTGTCCAGTCAACTAAACGACCAATGCTCATTTCTTTTATGTTTCTATATTTTTCCACTAATTGAAATGTATTTTGTATACGTTAAGATGAATTAAACATTTTGTAGCAAATGGATAAATATATTTCTAAAATTGCAGTAGCACGTCAACCCTGCTCTCACTGTACCTTGGACATGATTCCAATATTTAATAGCATTAACTATTTAATGCATTCATGCATTTACCAATGTAATAACAAGGTATGTTTCAATAACAATAGCTCAACAATAACATCTTTATTTCTTCCAAAGATTCCTCTACTTCAGAAAACACACTTAGCTGGCAACAATGGTGACATTTCTTAGTTAGAGAATGCATATATCTGTCTTTAGACTGACCTTGTGAATAACATGAATCTATACTGAAGTTACTATCATTTCTTTTTAACTCAGAAAACACTGTAGACATTCATATTTACATCATATATGTCTTTTCTGTTCAAGACAATATGTGCCTTTGTCCTCATCAGAATTCTTAACAGAATCACCAGATCATAAGGTTAGGAGCATTGTGGCATATTACAGACATTAATCTCAAAAGAAAATGATGTATTGATCTTCGGTGTACCACGGGTGGCTTATGAAATGACCTTTGATGCATAATTTAGCAAAATTCCTTTGAGCCTTGTACTATCGCCATAACAAATAGTCCTTCCATATTGTAATTAACGAGTTACTGCACAAAATTTCCAACCCACAAAGAAAATAAATAAATAAGTACAAAAATGAAAATGTTATTGTATCACCATGTCACCTATGGAGTTTCAAGAAATGCTGCGAAGGGATGGGACTGTGGATTTCAAAGCATTTTTTTTTTCCTCTACTTTGAAATTACAAATATGCAAATGTGTTTATTTCACAGTGTTTTCCAGCCACACAATGTGATTTGGGTGATAATCTATTCCTTTGCTTCTTACATGAAGTCTTCGTGTCACTCCGCTTGACAGGACTGCATCATAGGTTATGTGAGAAACTATAGTATCATCAACACAGGGACTCCCTTCCTGCAAAACACATTGACACTTTGATCCCTTGACTCAACTTTCCTTTTTGCTCCTTTTTTTTAAAGGGGAAAGTATCAGCCTTGGCTACTCAAAGTTTTCTCGAAAGAAGAACCCAAAAAGAATCAGTGCCCTAGAAAGATTGCAATTATTTTAGCGGGCGGAGGGTTCCACTAAGGGGGGAAAAGCTATTTCACAAAGACAGTGGACCTCCCATAAAACCTACCTCTGGCTTTGAACGTGGGCACAGTGAACATCAGGAGCTTGTAATCAGAGGCAGGAGTGAGTCAAGACACACACGATCATGATTTAGTATGAACTGGTTACACGAAAACACTTATCGAGCAAACCGCTGCTCATTATTTCTTGAATTAAAAGTCAGTGATGCAACAACCAGCTGCAGCCTGATTAAAAAATAAGAGAGTAATATACAACAAGGCACTGGACAATGACTGGAGGCCAGTGGCGACTGACTTGTGGATTCAATGTCAGCACGACTCAATAAGTTCACTTCTTGAATCGTGCTCATTAAAGATACTGGCTTGGCGAACCGAACACATGAGCTTGCAAATGTTGTGACACAACTGAAGTTTATCTAATTCAGCATGGCTGTTGAAGGAGGGGGCTTCGATGACGAACATCTCGAGGTCTACTGCTCCTTAATTCTGAAAAGGCAAATAACCATCGTTAACCGGTTAAAGGAATACGGATCAATTATTAAGCGACACATTTTCTGCAGCTAAAGCCAAAAAGGAAAGTCGGCCTCCAAAACGACTCGGTGTGCAACATAATAGGCCTTTTCATATCTCTGCTCCATCATTAAGGCATCAATTGATCGAAGTGTGAAAGCAAATGTGTTGCACTGAGAGGCTGTGATCTGTTGGCGTTTCTGGTCAATATGTTTTATGTAGAGTAAATCCCTCACCAAAAAAAAAAAAATTGACTATATGTAATTGGATTTAATTTCTTTGGAGTTGGCAGGCTATCACGCTGTCTGTATTCACTCAAGGCTTTCAAAGGCCTGTAAGCATCTGGCCTCTGTGGGCGATGACTTTCCTGATTTAATGTCACTTGTCACTTTCCACCCTGCTACTTCCACACACGCGTTCGTTCATCAGTGCCTTCAAAGTAAAGGCATGTGTACGGAATCCCTTTGAAGGATCTGAGATCCGAGAATTTCCTCAAAAAATAGATAAAAATACAGCAGTTTTTTTTTTTTCCCCTCTCGTCGAAAAGAGGTGATCAATTTTATTTTAAGCAGAGCATTAGTGAACATAGAGGAACATAATGTGCTTCTTCACTGAGTTCCAGCAGCAAAGGGCATAGGACATCAAGACGTAGTTGAGGATTAGAGCGGCATTAATACAAGCACGGTTGTTAAAATGAATGTTTGAGAAACGATGCCTGTTTAATACATTGTTGTTATTCAAGAGATGTTCTGAGCACTTCCTTTAAATCACAAACTCAAGCAAATGAAAATCTCTGTATCCCTTGCGGACAGAAATTTAAAGCCCCACCATCTTATCAGCATGTAGATTAAAAACATGTTGCGATTTGGTGATAGCGCTTTGATGAATGCACTGTTTTTTTTTTGCAAACTAAATTATAATTATTATTTATTTATAATTTAATTTAATTATAATTATAATTATTACCAAAGGTGATTTATTTTTTTTATTTATTTATTTTTTTTATTTATTTTTTTTTTGGACCAATATTGCTTCTCTGTGAAGTGAGGGGAAAAAACCCAGTTGTGATATATCTGGGTATTTTACAGGCTGTATGTAAACTTTCATATACTTTTCCCTTTTTTCTGTCATCTTTTTGGCCAACTTTGAGCCGATTTTCCAAAATTGAGCCAAAAATCCAGCACCTCCACTGGAACGTCACAATTATTTCTAGCTGAACATAAATCTCAAAAATGCCTTTTGTGCATTATAGGGCAACAGTTCATAACTTAATTTCTAAGGGTGAGAAAGAAATGGGGAATCAATAGAAATATTAGTATTATTGGCCCACACACAAGGCCGTGCTGGACCTGGCTTGACTGAAACCTTCAGAGACAAGTTATAGCTATTGTGCCTTTTACGTCAGTATGGTCAGTAACTAGTGGGTGAGGGAGCCTGGTAACTTGCTGATGACCTTTATCGAGCATCACGAGGGACACCATTCTGTTGTTGTTGAGAATGGGGAATTTGGGTCAAGCCCAAAACACCTGGGGAGAATTCAGTAGGCTACACACTCTCTGATTATAATCTCAGGTGATCGCAGGCATGGAAGAGTAATTTACAGATTTTATAATTTTTCATGAAAACATTTTTTGTTCAGTAACTAAGAAAATAACCTTTGCGTGCACTGTCATAGAATTTTATGATTTTTTTTTACATAAATATTCTATATTTTGTAATATGAACTGAGTCTGTTGAAGGCATTTCAAGGAAGTGAATGAATGACTGAATGATTACCATGAATGGGGAAAATGTAAATATACTTTTGCTTTGTTTTCCCCATATATTTCAATATATTCATGCACATTTTTACACCAATTTTTTTTTTCCATATTTTGTATTTAACTAACTGACTTTTTTACTTTATTATTATTATTATTATTTTTTTTTTAGAAAATTAAGCAATTATACTTAAGGGCTTTCCTTTCAGGTCTGGGGGACAAGCCTGTCAACTGTTGTTTTGCTAAGTTTCACTTTCGACCTCATGTGAAATGGCCCTTTTATTGTCATTTCTCACAACAGGAACAGTCCTCAGCACAGAGGAAAACACCATTGATTTAAAAAAAAACAGCCCTTCAGCCCTTTCATGGCCTTTTTTGTATAGTTAGAGTATATTTATATATATATATATTCATAAATATATATTCATTCATATATATATGTTTTCAAGGTGAAGTCCGGTTTATGCTTCCTCTGCACTATTGTTCCAAAAGGATCAACCTGGCCTTTTACATGTTAAGAATATGTCCCTTTAGTCATAACAGCTGATATCTGATTTTATCAGATATTTGCGATTCAGTTTTTTTTCCTCCAAAGCCCCAGTCGTCCACTCTTTCTTGTTCTGTATTTTGTCATGGGGAAGAAACGATTAACATAATACTACAATTCAGCGTTGAATGGCCTTGCGACTTTGAATTGTTTGGCATTTTAAAATAAAGTTGTAACTTTCTCGCCTATTGTAATGGGTTTCCACATTACTTCCGCTTTCAGTGTTGCTGACAATGAAATGGTATATGTTTCAAGAATACGTCACCAAAGGTGGGTCGGGTAATACAATAAGCCATACATTCGCTTGCAGGGGGAATCATGAACTGTTTAATAAGATTAAATAAATCCAGACTGCCACGAAGAACATCTGTCGATAAAGGCTGGAGCAAAGCCTGCTCAAAAGTTTTCTCTTAAGGGGGTCACTGAAAAACAATGATATGAATAATAGAAATGGACCAGTTCCACAGGTGGCCATCGGTGGGTTTGCAAATGGCTTAGCAAATGTTTTTCTTGCTGTAGTGCTGTTTGTGGGTGGCACTTCGTTGAATACATTCATAGAACTGCATAGGCTGTCTACTTTCAATATTGGGCTTTGCTGAAGGGGTTATCTGAGTACTTGAGTCCATAGATCATAGTTGCTAGCTTCAAAGTAGCATTAATATTCAGATTTGAGAGATCTGTGTGCCATTCTCTTATTCCTTCTCTATTATCACAGTCTCTCTTGCAGGTTGAAAAGTGACTGCTGCTGGAGGTTTTAAACAGGGCTTTGTTGGTTGACTCTGAAATAATATTAGCTTTTGTCTTTGGAAGAAAGCAACTCGTTGAATTGCAGTTACATCGTGGGAGCCGTTGTTCTGTGATCTGTGTAATTGCAATAATGTAAATTATCCAAGTCCTGCTATGTTTTGATCTAGAGAGTCAGCTTGACTAGATTAAAATCCCAGTTGGACCAATTCCTTTAATATTGGGGTTTGTTACTTATCCTGAACAGTTCTACAATTTCTCCGTGTAAGACGGATAGTTGCTCTGCCTTGTGGCAGTAAAAATCTTTTTAACAGAAACTATGTAATTATGACAAGAAAAGGGAAAGAGCTCTGTCCAAAAGCTTGATTTGTGGTCGAGGCGCAGAGTTGCAATTTATGATCCAAATCACAATAATCGTCACCCTTTGTATAACTTTAACCCATTACTTTAACATGAGAAAATAGGGAAAACCACGTTAAAAGACTCGCAGACCCAGACGACCCCAGGGAAAAGCTATGTCATCCCCCGAACTTTCTTGCATTGTCTGTGCAATCGTTGTGAAAAGCCAAATTAAGATCATCCATGATATAAAATCAATAAATCACCAAACTGGCAGGTCCTGTAGGCGAAAGCTTCCTGCATAAAAATCGAGGTGCATTTTTCGTGTGAAATCCCACCTTATAAACTTCTTTTAGTCACAGGTTCGTGCAGATATCTGCGTTTTGATTTATTTGACGGAAATGACTTTTTGGACAGAGCTAGTTAATGGCATCTCAGACATTATATAAGGTTGTAAGTCTGTATTAAGACTAGGGGCAAAAGCACCCAGTCAAAGAGAATGAAATAGACTCAGATAAAAAAGAATTGTGTGAAATGTTCCTTTCAAACAGACTATGGCCTGCAATGAAAGACATGCAGCTTGTTTGAAATTATAGATTCCTTTTAGTGTTTCTTTGTGGAGCTTTAGTGTTGTTAATAATGATGCCCTCAAACTGTCATTAGGAGAAAACAGGGACTTTTATCGCCAAACCCAGTATCCCACTGTGAACTGGTACCTGGAGATTTATTTCCCCTGAATGTTCAAGATGACACCAAATCATCATCCTCTAACGTGTGCTGATTGTTGGCTTTTTCAAGCTGTGGATTAATGAGAGTACCCTTTTTTCAACTTTATGTCAAGGGCAGGTCTAAATTAAATATGGGAATAGAATAAACATGTTCACACACATTGATCAGAACTCAGGACTCTTCCAATGTTCTTTGGCATTTTGTTTGTTTCAGTCAAAGAGAGAGAGTTGAAACAGACCAGATAACAAGCAAAAAGGTAAAGAACAAAATGGAAGAGTGGCTTTGGACAAGAGACTTAGTTTCTGTCTGGCCATTTCTCCTTTTCCTTGGATTCATCATGGATATACTCAGTGTTTAAAAGTTCTTTGCAAACTGGAGAAAACTTAACAAGACAGTGTGAGGGATTCCAGCTACAATTAACGATAATTGTACAACAACAGAAAATGCAAAAAACAATTAATGATAATTGTACAACAACAGAAAATGCAAAAAACAATTAATGATAATTGTACAACAACAGAAAATGCAAAAATCCAGCCATAATCTGCTCAATAAAGTTCTGCTACTGTAAAACAAATGCAATCAGGTTATCTGCATTTAACAAATCCAATTATATCAATCTAAAATTGGGAAAGAAAAATAAAAAATATATATATATACGTGATAGACACAAAAGAAGAAATCATAGTAAAGTAAAGTGCTCTGACCGTAACCCTTATAAACCCCGGCCAATGTGTCCTAAGACTGCTGCTATGGACAGGGACTCGAACAGATGTGGTTATCAATTGCAATGGATTTATATCGAATGTCACCTTCGATTCCCATTAAGTGCATCTTCACCTATTCTTCTGAAGATTATGGCTGACTTGGATTCATTCCATGTCAAAAATGTCTCTCCCTCTTCTTAATCCCCAGGCGTTCCATGACACTTCTGATTTACTTTGAATTGCCATTAACATAGATGTGAGCTCAACCCTTGGCTGTGAATCTGAAGGCTCTTAAATTTGGGAAGGGTGGAGGATTTCACTTTCATCACACTTTGTGGCTTTGCTTCCTCCCCATTAATCTTTCAAAGGGAAAGAAAATACCCTCTACAAGCTTCAAGCTCCCATCTCTCAATGTGTTTGTGCTCTTCTACTCATCATCTCTGGTATTTTGTTATGAGATTTAGGATTAAGTCAAGTGGCAGCTTTACATGCCCATTGCTCTCTGCTGTTATTCTAATTCTCTTTCACAAAGGACACATCTCTTTAAGGATTAACAAAAAAGGGTTGTCTCCATAGTTTCTCATTGGCTTTGGAAATGCTTTGTGTGTTGCTTTGCCACATTTGATCAACACACGTGTAATCATGCCCTTTCAGTACAAAGTGTAGACTCGCCAATCTGAGCAACTCAATCGTCGTTTTGAGGATTCCAATAGATCGAATCAGTTGTTTTCCATCATCATGTTGAAACCAATCATTGATTGGAATCAACACAGTCTGTTGAAAAGCCTAATAAACTTGACACTGAGATTGCAAAGGTTTTTCGATACCTAGATGGTTACCAAACAACTTTTGCTGATGCATCGAAGAAAGCGCGTTCATCTTGGAATATCTGTTGTTTGGCTACAAAATATGTGGAGTTGGCATGTTCTCCCTGTGTCTGCCAGGGTTTCCCCACAGGTTCTCCAGGTTCCTCACAGAATCCAAGAATATGAAGGTCAAACGGAGACATAAATTGCCCAGATGTGCGAATGAGAGTGAATGGCTCTAGGTCTCTATATATGAGCCAGTTTTGGATTGACGACTGCTCCAAGGACCCTAAGTGCAGGATAAGCGGTATAGATGATGAACGAGTGAATATCCTAAGTGACCCCAACACTCTCGGCCCTAAGAATCAGAAAAAGGATGCCCGGTATGACAACTCCCAAGCTGATGACTGATTTATGAGACACGCACACACTTTTCCCACCACACCCATGTGGAGAAGGGCTGTTTCTTAATAGTTCACTAAACTGTAGTGGGGAACAGTTTTGTTCAGGCTACGCATTAGAAGCCAGTCACGGACGGAATCTCAGTCACACTAATCTCAGCCTGTGCCTGTGGGGCCACGTTTGTGGATGCAGAACATGAATGCACTCTCCCACTAATAATGAAAGCCAGCGGCGGCGGTTCTTCTCACTTGCATCATGTGCAGGGATGATACTGTGAGCCAAATTAGAGACTAATATATTTGATAATTACATTTGACATTGATATAAACGGTATGCTGATGTCACACATTATTGCCAATACACATGGGCGCACAGAAATTTTGCCTTCCAAGCACCATCTCACAAGTATTGACTTGTAAGAACACTTTCATTCTTTCCACACATCCCCTCTCTAACATAAATATGCCATTCCAAACTGAATCCTACAAAAATGTTACTGTCCGATTCCAAATGCTCGTCTCACTCCCATAATAACACTCCTGTCATATTCTATGTTCTGTAGTAATACTCACATCCCGTCGACATTCCATGATGGAAAGGAAACTGATGGGCATGTTCCGAAAGTATCGCGTAGCACAGAATTAGGGCTCATTAATGCCCCGGGCAGGATATGCATACAGATGCCGACAGAGCTGTTCATTCTTATCCTGCGTTCATGTGTCCTTCGCATTGGCATGAACGCTCAGACTACCAAATGAAGTATGGGGGCAGTGAAGTTTAGAAAATTCAAAACATACAGATCTTTTTTCATGTGTACCTGGCGCATTAATAAGCCCTAGAGTGCTGCGTGCAGCTAAACATTGTTGCAATATTTTACCTGCTTTTTCATAAGAAAAATTGAAGATCATTATGTGTGGTTGAATTTAGAGCTAATGGCGGGCTGCCACACAAACATTGATACATCGAATACATTTTGCTTTGCAATTTTGGGAAAAAAAAAAACAACTCCCATATCCAACTACCCCTCTTTAGTCGTCCCGTTAATGTTTTCGTCAGTGTTTTCCTCGTTACACAATCAATACTTAGACTGACTTTCGTTGCCCACAAAAAACTGGGGTCCCACATGGCTTTTCAGTGTCTGCTGTGTGACACATCAGCAACCTTATGTTTGACACACCCTAACTAACAAAAAAAAAAGGGTCACTAAAGCGCTTTACAAGATTGCTTGATATTTTGCGGTTTAGGGGAATAATGATTGCAAAGGAACTGCCTTCCAATGTGAATTAATAAATTAACTTAAGCTTCCAAAGTTGCAAAAACACTCTTCATGAATTATCCTTGACAATGCTTTGAGTAAACACCAGACCAAGCGCAGACATATAATAGAGGAGCTACTACCAATCGAAAGCCCAACTAAAGTAAAACGTGAAAAGTGAAATGTCAAAATATGCATTTTAGCCAAGGTAACTGATGTAACAAAGAAATAACACAACTCCTGCTGTGGAAGGGAGGTCAGCCTGTTCCTATTAAAGAACCCAAATGGACCATTATTTTTTGTCCTAGTGTGGCCATGCAGCTCAGCCTTTTAGTTTAGCTTGCATTTAGATTTCCTGCTCACAGGCATCAATAAAACTAAAAACCGGTTTCAGAATCTCACATCAAGATTTATCGGGAATTGGGTCATCTATATAATCAATCATTCACATGTTGACTTTACCCCCCCCCACCCCTTCGAGGTTATTATCAATTGCAGATATTAAATGCAGACATCAAATCTAAGATCTAGGTCGAGATGTGGTGCGGGGAAGCTTCACACAACATGAAGCTTTTCTCTGCCGCGTGTGCATCATAACAACCTTCTCTGGTCTCCTTGTGGCACATGGTGCAATAGTGACATGCACAGTTTAATGAAAGCCACAGGGGCATGCTCTTGTTGAAAGTTGCCAGCCTGTGAAATCGTCTCAGAGAAAGTTTTAAAAGATATAGAACAGTTTCAAAATCATTGTCTGACAATGCATCGCTCATGTACTCGACACTAAGTATCAAGCTGTTGTAAAAATTGATCATTAAGAAAATCAGCACAAAACAAAAGTTTGAATTTGCTTTGATTACTTCTCTATTTTGTTGTGTGTCTTTGTCAGAACAGGCCTGACTGTGATCAACAAGCTGCTGCTTCTTCCTTCTGTTTGACTGCAAGATAGAGCAATTTATCAGACTTATTTCTCCTGCTGAAAGACACGACAGAATATATTATCAGTTGGTAAGGCGATGAACTGCTCTTTTTATTTGGCTTACCAGTGTATGAAAGGAGAGCAACCATTCTCAGGTACATCTGATTTCCTGCTAGTGTACTTTCTCAGCCAGGATAGCACTGGTTTTATACATGTACAGTTGCGCTGCTGCGCAAATACCAGGATGAATATTCGAATGATGGAGTCTGAAGAGGACACACATTTCACAAATTGCAAGTAAGCTTTGAAAATTCAAAATCATCCGTGGAAGAAAATCCATAAAAATGTTCAAACACTAAGTGCCAAGACAGTCTGTCTGATTAAGAAACTTTCCGATTCAGTTCAAATAGGCCCAGTTTGTATGAGCCAACCCATGCAAAGTAACTAAAGTCAAGACTAGCAGGACAGCACAGCATTCTAGTATGTGTCATGATTTAATTTAATTGAACATTTTGTTGCATGATTTATGAGAAGAAATGACTTTTGGTGCACATAGAAAAAAATCCATGATGTGTTCAGATGTTTTTCATCTGTGTTTTTTTTTTTTTTTTTTTTTTTTTTTTTTTTTCTTCGTTAAGAAA
>CAAKHD010013324.1:200372-217393 GCA_901007705.1 Fistularia tabacaria | reverse complement strand
TTTTTAAAAAAAATTATAAAAAAAATTTTTTTTTTTTTTAAAAAAAATTTTTTTTTTTTTTTTTTTTTTTTTTTTTTTTTTTTTTTTTTTTTTTTTTTTTTTTTTTTTTTCAGTCGTTAAGGAACCCAGAACCACAGGATTAGGAAGAACAAAAGCCCTCATGTTGAAAAAGCCAACAATGTAGCAAATTATACATCTGAAATTGTAAACCTGATTAAAGCTATAGCATGTGTTTGGCTTGTAACCTCAAACCCTTTGCAAAGCCTCCTGTTTGGCTTATGGGCTGACATCACGATAAACGTGCAAGCCAACACAAAGGATTAACTGATCAACCCCCCCCTACACACACACACACACACACACACACACACACACACACACACACACACACACACACAAGAGCCCAAAATATTCCAGGAGGTGCAGGGATGGTAACTCGTGTTGAGGTCGTTCCAATCTCTTAGTAAACCTGAGGCCAATTACCAGAAGCCAACAGAAATACACAAAAGATGGCACAGCTCAACAGGAAGTCCTCCTAGAGGCCTTGATGTTTTTTTATTAATCTGTATTCTCATTGTGTAAGATACAGAGAATAGGTTTAGATGGAGAAGGTGGATTCGCTGTGGCGACCGCTGAAGGGAAAAGCCGAAAGGAAAAGAAGAAGAAGAGTCTCATTGTGTAAGGGTTAGTATAAAAAAATAAGACACATTTCAAGTATATTAAGTAAAATGGCTACTGCTGCTGTTTTCTGGTCTGTAATAAATTATTAAGGAAAATGAAACCAGAGGTATACAGGAGTTTGTGCTCGATGCAAGGAGGTGGTGCGGACGAGCTGTGTGAGTCATCCACAAATCCTCAATGTTTCCTGTTATTAACAGGAAAGTTTTGTAAGTGTGTCTGAGGCCACAGAGACATGCACTCAGGAGTCCGCAGATTTCCACTCAGCATTATGAAAGGACGAGACGCTTTAAAGGAAAAAAGAAAAAATATGTTTTTATGTTTTATTTATTCACTATGTCTTTATGGCACTTCAACTGCTTGGCTTGTCTCTGAAACACAATTATACCAATTATGAACAGGAGAAAAAGAAGATATCAAAACTTCAAGTAAATACAGCAGCATGCATATATATACCATTAAATGTTCCCTTTGCCAGATATATTATATTGCATCCCTTTTCTTCCATTTTTACTCACGTATATGCTCGGGACAATTTTATGTGAAACATCTAATGAGGACGTGAATCCTTCATCGGCCAGCCAGCATTCATTAAGCTTGACACATTGTCATATGTGATAATTCACTGTTTGATAACGAACGTCCAGACAGAATCAAGACATGCAAAAACCCAAATGAACAGAAAGAGTAGATTGCCTTTTTTTTGCAGTTTTGAAAATGGTTAGTCATTCCAGGAATTATTGTTTCAAACAGTGTGTTTCTGCATTATTTCCATTTCTCCTGTATATTTAGCCTGAACAGTGTCAAAAATGCATTTCTTATGCATAGTGAGTTGTGTTTTTCATTTTCCTTTTTTTTTCCCCAGTCTCATGGAGAGTTTCAAAAATAAATTGTAACATGGTAGGATTATCAGAAACTGGAACAAATGAAGCTTTCAAAGAGTTGGTCGGTAAAAAGGGATAAATCATGCAAATGAACTGAAACCATGAAGATAAGGTGAAACAGTCATATGCAAATAGAATACCTTGATATATATGTATATAAAAAACCAGGTGCATGTATTCGTGGATGCATATATTTCAGTCTTTAGTGGCTAAAGTGATGGCTGGAAGATGAGAGGAAACCTCTTTTTTATTTATTTTATTTCATTTCATTTATTTATTTATTTATTTATTTATTTATATTTTACGTGAGACTTACCAGGATCTAGCTGTTTTAAACTCCTTTTTCAGGGTTCTGGACTGCCTGTTAGGATGTTTTGGGCCTTGTGCTTCACCCACCGTATGTAGATCCCCGCCCAGGGTGAGAAGAAGTGTTGATGGTGTCCTGAGCTCAATGCAAGCACATTCTTCACGGTGCTGCAGTCACGGGCTGAGAAGCTCCAACACCAGGCAACGCTTTCCATCACTGAAGATTATGAAAAAAATTGTGGTTGTTTTTTTTAACTCACAGTAAGTGACTATTGCTCTTGCACTGTTCTTTGTGAGTTATTCTCGATGCGTGGGATTTCAGGCTGCAGTCGTCCCATGTAACTAGAAATAAGGGATAATATCTAGACATACATAAAGGGTTACTCAACAGTCAGTCAGCCTAATAATTCCCCTTCCACCGTTTTATCCTCCGTGGCTCTATATCTGGGTCAGTGTGCCCTAAGCATATGGCTGTATGTCAGCGCAGGTCATAGCTCCAGATGTGCATGAATTTTAAATGTATCCCAGTAGTAAATATTAGTTATTAGCCCGTCTCTACCTGCTCAAGTCGAATCATTTGGGATACACACTTTGCATTTTGTCATCTCTCCTGTTAAATAACATCTGACTTTTGGCCACAAACATATGCTCTGAGAAGAAAATTTAAAGTTTGTAATTAGGACAAAATGAGGCAGTGCAGTTCTTGAGTTGCTTTATGATAGTTATTTCGATTTTTATTCATTTAAACTCTGGACTTTGGGACAATTTTTATTTGGATAAAGCGCAGTGGTTGCTGCAAACAGCTGATTGACATTGATACTGATTCATACGATGATGAAACTGTCTTAGGAAAAGCATGTGAGTCTTCACATAAGTGATTTTTCAAAAGCCACTTGAATACAATGTCACAAAGAAACCAAGAAGAGACTCTTTATTCCCACTGATCACACGAGTGATAAGGAAAACATCGCCTGTCATGCCTGTAGTCTGAGTTGCTCGACTGCAATGGTTGAGCTGCTCTCTACTTACCAACATTGTAAATTAAAACTATTGAGAAACCTTGTGTCGGTGATACGCATCCAAGTTGTTTCTACCAACACAAAGAAACTTTTGTGCTAGCGCACTTGCACAGTCATTCCTTTTAGCAGTACAGTGACAATAATCTTATCAACGTGGAGTTTACTGATTATATAGAAAAGCAACAAGTACTTTAGGCATTATAAGAAGTTATTGTTTCCCCAGTCTTCATCCGGTGTCCTTGCTGTAACCTCAGATAAAACATGCATGGCTTATCTTTGAGATGTAACATTATTCATAATATTAATCATGATTGATCTCGACATTTCAATCGCTAATTCCAGTTTATCACATTTTAAATCATGGGTTTGCAAGTCTGTTATTTTGTATTTCCAGACAGTTTATGTCTCGATTATCAAAACAAGAGAGTATCTGAACAAATTAACCAAAATACATGGCCTTGATCCGTTGCTTGCGTTCTCCGATTATCTGGGCTTTGCTGTAGTAAGGTTGTTATTGTCGATACATCTACGTATGTGTAACATCCTGCACTATAAATAGATTTTTTCTGAAGTTTCTGCTCACTCTGTTGACAGAGAGCATCCATCTTAAAGTCAAACATGTAGTTGCTCTAAGACTGGTAGTTTCTCTGCGACATTGCAGATCCCTCTACAGCAGATGCATACATCTCCTGATTTGTCAGGTGAACTTTCTGGGAGGCTTTTAGAGAGAAATGAGACATTTAAAATCTCACTGGTGTTTTCCATCACTGAGATGTGACTTGCACAGGAAACACACTACCTGCAGCACTACCTGCGAAGAAATTAAGCCACGCAATTAGCATGGTTCTCTGAATTTAATCACACTGTGATTAATGCATTACCTTTCACAGCCCTATAAAATATTGATTTGATATAACAATTATTCACATATAGATTTGGAGAATTTTTGGGTAAAAGATGCTCTTGAATATACCCAAGGCAAATTAATCATTCAGCTGAATTGTTGAGTATTCAGCTGTTTCCCAATTACTCTTCCTTCTTTTTCTACGCTATCCAGCGCCTTTCAAACTCAGTTTGTGCCATTCAGTCTTTTTCTTTCAAGGCATTACTCTGAACATGTGAATAAAATAACCCCTTTATTCACTTGAATTTGAAATAGCAGTGAGCACTATAACACCTGTTGACTGGTTTGGACATTGGCAAGTTGCATCAGGGCCTGTAGCTCCTGTATATCTTTAATTCTAAGCAAAGAGAATGACTGAGTAGTGGCCATGGCCACAAAGCAAAATATAAGGGGAGTGAATTATATGAGCAGCACTGGGATTTAAGTGTGTCACATCTCAAACTGTACAGGGACACAGAGGGCGGTTTGAAGTTGATGCAGAAACATCAAGCTGCAGCTTTCGTCTGATTTCAAAGCAACAACATGAACATCTAGCCACTGGATGATGTGGGATTCCTCTGACATACTGTGCTAAGTATGACTGCCTGATCACAAATTAGATGAAATGATCTCCCTGCATAATTTAAACAAGTGTAAATAGCAGTCAGAGTCTCCAGGCTTGTGATATCTAACTTAAATTTTGACTTTTTTTTTTTTTAACTAAAGTTTGAAAGAGAGAACTTGTAAGATGCACATGTTAAAAGTCAGTTGGTCTTTCCCTTTGCCAAGATAATAGGGCCCCATTGTCTGGGGAATTCCGAAAAATCCCATCTTTTCGAGACATCGTTTTGACGTATTACTTTTTTTTTTTTTTTTTTTTGCTCATTTTCTACTCTCATGGTCACTATTTCAGGAAAATGAAAATATAAGAGAAAAACAGAACAAAACATTTTTTTTTCCCTACTTCCTGGTATGCTTTGTGTTTAATTAGGATCTGAAAAAAGAGGACAAAGCACAGCATGCTTTAAGAAAAGAAAAAAGAAATTGAAAGCATTAGAAATGAGTGCTGGATTCAGGGATTGATTCACTTCTCCAGCTGCAGGCCTTTCTTACCGTTTGTGGTAAAATCATCGTTCATTTGAAACACCGAAGGGATCTTACAGCAGATTGCCAAGTCTCTGGAGTAGAGTGGTGTGGATCCTAGTGCAGGGTGGCACTGTGAATGGCAGCTTCGCAGCTTTGCTCTTCAAATACAATGATTGGAGGAAATTGTCTATTCAAATGTTGTCCTTCTGACTCAGCTACAACTGGTCCATGATTTGATGCCAGTGGTGACTTAAGATCTACTTCCTGGAGAGAAACCAGGAGTTTTTTCCTCTGAGGCATTTTTATCTTGTGTTAAACACAAGCCCATACACGACCATTGGCTGTGCATTTTTGAGGTCACAGATTCATTACAAAAATAGTCGTAACATTACAGAAATAATGATGGTCCCAAATTAATGCTAACTGATACTTAGTTATAGAATGGCTTTACATCAGAACATGTTCAACTTATTGCAAAAATTGGTTTTCTATTCGTTTCATGTTACATTAATTTATGTCACGTATCTTAATTGTGAAATGTCATCCAATTAATCAGTCCAGGTTGTATGTGAAAGTATGTTTTAGAGTGATGAAATTACCAACCTTAATGATTTTATTTATTAATTGCAATTTGTTGAAAATGTAGCAATTGATGAAAGCAGAACTCTGAACATTTTAAGTTCCTGCAATCCTATTTATTGCAAATATATGGCAAACCGTCTACAGATAATTAGTCTTATTCTAAGAATCAACTGGAAAAAAAATTCTAGACCTCATTTTTAAAATACATAATTTAGGAATATTTGTGACCATCCATCCTTCCATCCATCCATCCATCCATCCATCTTCCTCCGCTTATCCGTGGTCGTATCCGTGGTCGTGTCGTGGGGGCAGCAGCAGGATCAGGGAAGCCCGGACTTGGCCCAGCTCTTCTGGGGGGACCCTAAGGCGCTCCCAGGCCAGCCTGGAGACATAGTCTCTCCAGCGTGTCCTGGGTCTTCCCCGCGGCCTCCTCCCAGATGGACATGCCCACATTACCTCCCCCGTGAGGCGTCTAGTAGGCATCCTGAGCAGATGCCCGAGCCACCTCATTTGACTCCTCTCTATGCAGAGGAGCAGTGGCTCTACTCCGAGTTCCTCCCGAATGGCCAAACTTCTCACCCTGTCTCTAAGGGAGAGTCCGGCCACCCTGCGGAGAAAACTCATTTTGGCCGTTTGTACCCGCAATCTCGTTCTTTCAGTCACGACCCACAGCTCGTGACCATAGGTGAGGGTAGGAACGTAGATCGACTGGTAAATTGAGAGCTGAGCCGGAAGGCTCAGCTCCCTCTTCACCACGACAGACCGGTACAGAGTCCGCATCACTGCAGACGCTGCACCGATCCGCCTGTCGATCTCCCGCTCCATCCTTCCCTCACTCGTGAACAAGACCCCGAGATACTTGAGCTCCTCCACTTGGAGGAGGACCTCTTCCCCGACCCAGAGTAGGCTCTCCACCCGTTTCAGGTCGAGCACCATGGTCTCGGAGTTGGAGGTGCTGATCCTCATCCCGGCCTCTTTACACTCCCCTGCGAACCACTCAAGTGAGAGCTGGAGATCATGGCCTGACAGAACCAACAGGACCACGTCATCTGCAAAAAGCAGAGACTTCATCCTGTGGCCACCAAACCAGATCCCCTTGAGGCCCAGGCTCCGCCTTGAAATTCTGTCCCAAAAAGTTCTCAACAGAATCGGTGACAAAGCGCAGGCTTGGCGGAGTCAAACTCTCATTGGAAAGGGGTTCGACTTACAACTGGCAATGTGGACCAAGCTCCGAGTCCGGGCATACAGGGACCGTACAGCCCATATAATGGGGGTCGGTACCCCATATCCCCTCAGCACCCCCCACAGGACTGCCCACGGGACACGGTCGAATGCCTTCTCCAAGTCCACAAAACACATGTAGACTGGTTGGGCAAACTCTCATGCCCCCTCGAGAACCCAGCTGAGGGTGTAGAGGTGGTCCACTGTTTCATGACCAGGACGAAAATCACACTGGTCCTCCTGAATCCGAGATTCAACGACCAAGTGGACCGTCCTCTCAAGCACCGCTGAATAGACACTGCCAGGGAGGCTGAGGAGTGTGATCCCCCAATAGTTGGAGCTCACCCTCCGATCCCGCTTTTTAAAAAGGGGGATCACCACCTCGGTCTCCAAGTCCAGAGGCACTGTCCCCCGACATCCACGCAATGCTGCAGAGGGATGTCAGCCAGGCAGCCCTACAGCATCCAGAACCTTGTTGAACCCAGGGCGGACCTCATCCACCCCCGGGGCCGGCTACTGAAGAGCTTTTTGACTACTTCAGTAACTTCAGGCGCGGAGATAGAAGGATCCCCCCCCCTGGGGTCCCCTGGCTCTGCTTCCTCATTGGAAGGCGTTTCGATGGGATTGAGGAGGCCTGAGAAGTATTCCTGCCACCGATCTACAACGTCCCATGTTGAGGTCAGCTGCGCCCCGCTCCCACTGTACACAGTGTTGACGGAGCACTGCTTCCCCCCGAGATGCTGGATGGTGGACCAGAATCTTCAACAAACTCACTGGAAGTCATTCTCCATGGCCTCCACGAACTCCTCCCACGTCCGAGTTTTTGCTTTGCTGACCACCGTAGCCGCATGCTGCTTGGTCTGCGGGTACCTGTCAGCTGCCTCCAGAGTCCCGCAAGACCAAAAAGGCCCGATAGGACTCCTTCTTCAGTTTGACAGCATCCCTCACCGCTTGGGTTCACCAAAGGTTCAAGGGTTGCCACCCTGACAGGTGTCGACCGCCTTCTGACTGCTACTCTGGACTGCCACTTCTACAATGGAAGTGTGGAACATGGCCCATTCGTACTCAATGTCCCCCGCCTCCCTCCCTCGGGATGTGGTTTTAGCTCTGCCGAAAGTGGGTGTTGAAGCTCCTTCTGACAGGGGACTCTGCCAGACGTTCCCAGCAGACCCTCACATTGCGTTTGGGTCTGCGGGGTCTGAGGGGTGCATCCTCCCCAACCATCGGAGCCAACTCACCACTAGGTGGTGATCAGTTGACAGCTCCGCCCCTCTCTTCACCCAAGTGTCGAGGACATCTGGCCGCAAGTCAGATGATACGACCACAAGGTCGATTAAAGAACTGTAGCCTAAGGTGTGTTGGTGCCAAGTGCACATATGGACATCTTTTTGCCTGAACATGGTGTTTGTTATGGACAACCTGTAACGAGCACAGAAGTTCAATCACAAAACACTGCTTGGGTTCAGATCAGGGGGGCCGTTTTTCCCAGTAACACCCTTCCAAGTCACACTGTAATTGCCCACGTGAGCGATGAAGTCTCCCAGTAGAACGACGGAGTCCCCGGAAGGAGCGCTCTCTAGCAGCCCCTTTAAGGACCCCAAGAAGGGTGGGTGTTCTGAAATGCTGTCAGAACCTGTCCCCCCACCTGAAGGCGGAGGGAGGTTACCCTCTCGTCCACCGGGTTGAACCCAATGTGCAGGCGCCAAAACGGGGGGCGATCAGTATGCCCACTCCTGCCCCGCGTCTCTCACCACCGGGGACAACTCCAGAGAAGAAAAGAGTCCAGCCCCTCTCGAGAGGCCTGGTTCCAGATCCCACGCTATGCGTCGAGGTGAGTCCAACTATATCTAGTCGGAATATCTCAGTCTTGCGCACTAGCTGGGGCTGTTTCCCCGCCAGAGAGGTGACATTTCATGTCCCAGAGCCAGCTTCTGCAGCCGAGGGTCGTACCGCCAAGGTCCCCCCCGGCCACCAGGAGCTTGCCCTCGAGCCCCACCCCCGGACCTGGCTCCGGCCGGTGACCCGTGTCCGGGAAGGGGAAAACTAGGTCGTAATTTGTTTTTCATCTTGAGAGTCTTCTGAGCCACGCTTTGTCTGGCTCCCCACCTGGGACCTGTTGCCTTGGGTTGCCCCCGACAACATAGCTCCAAGGATCATTGGGTCACACATTGTGACCATCAACCAGACATTTACTTCAATTAATTTAAAGTTGACCTGATCAAGCATCCTATGTTCAAAATATATTTGTGAAATTATGACATACAGGAAACTGCCATTTTCATGATTCAATTATTATTAATAAATGTGTGACAAATCCTTCCTTACTATTGTTATCAATTCATACCAAGTGCATTGTATCATAAGTCATAAAATCATTAAGCGTTCTTGCACAAAACCAGCCCAGCACTACATAGTGACTCATCTTTTCAGGCATCATCTAGTATTATAACAGTTTCCAAAACACAGTTCGAAGAGCAGGGATTAGATACGACTGATGACTGTCAACTTTGCACAGTGGAGGACCATGGGGGTGCACCGGAAGACAAATAAAAAGATAATTCCTGTCTTTCTTTGCCTCTGCCTTCTGCAGCTCTCTTCTCCCAGGTCTTCTTGTTAAATCTTGTGACCCTTTGAACCTCCTCTCCACCCTCACATTCAAAATCTTTGCTGAGCCTCCGAGAGGGATTTGTGATGGATGTGGCTCGACAGGAGTCAGGTGTTTTGATGAGTTTCTGGCAACTTGTCAAGTTATGGTTGGGAAAAATGTGAAAGGCAAAATGAAAAATGAGTCTCTGGGAACTACAAACAAGATAAATAGATGAAGAACTGTCAAAAGCCTTATGTGTTCATAGACGGCTCATGCATACATACCACGCAGGCTAGTCTTTATACATTCATACACTGTTATGATTCCCAGTCCAATCACCTCTGGCGTTTTAAAGAGCTGAGATTTCTCTGCAGAAGATTATCTCACTTGAGCGAACTGAGATGACCTGTCAGCCGGCTCGTCGTTCGACCTCCGTGCCCACATTCATGTATATGGTCATCATCATCCAAAATTGTTTGCAAACGTTCATCTGCGTTTTAATTCTTCCTGAGTATTTTCAGTTGAAGGCTAAGATGAATGTGTGGGAATATCCTCACGGCGTGAGCAAGGTTGATCGCGTAACATATTTAAATAACATTGGGGAATTATCATCCGACCATTTGATATTGAAAATCAAACACGTTTAGCAATGCAAAAGGGATTAAAAAATGCCATAATGATCCGAGAGAGTTCAACAATATCTGAAAGAGAAATAATTTGTTGCCTGGATTTGAAAGTTCTGATGGATGCAATCAGAATCAAACTTGTGCAGTCATTGTTTCAGTTGTCCATTGGTTTATAATTGATGACATCACAGTTCAAGGGCTCAGCTCATGCGCAAATGTCTCATAGTTATCATATAAATGCTAATTTAATTGTCACCAAGAGACTGCACTAATAAATGAGGACATTAAGCGCTACACTCAGGGACAGTATTGTAGTGTGATAACATAAAATAGCACAGAAATGTCCAGTGTTAACAAAGGTTCAGTGCAGTTTTTGTCTAAAAGAAAGCATCCCGTTTTTGCAAGCCATCACAGATTTTTTTTTTTGCTTTGCTTTGCTCTTTAGAACACCCATTCATATTTTCTACTCATATACTCCAATGTTACCACTTATTTGGCCATGTCAGCCTGCGATCTGTTCAAGAGCCCATTATTGTCAAATCAAACTCCAGTGACTGGTCTGGCCTTTCCTCTGACAGAAATGGCATGTAGGATTTAGTCCTTTCCATACTCCAGCCTTGACATCGCTAATAACATTTGTCCATCATCATGGATTTTTAATTTGGAAGACATCCAAACATATGTCAACTGCATTAACCATGCCACCGTTTATCCCCATGTTCTGTCCTCATTTTGTTTTGTTTCCTTATTCTGCCATTTTGAGAATTTGCCCTCCTACGCTTCCCTTGTTCTAAATAACAAATATGAAGCTCCGTTTGACCAAAAATGGGTCCTCGAGCCCCGAACAACACAAGCGTTTGCTAAGTCTAATCTAATTCCAATAGAAATCCATGTCTTTGAACGAGTACATCAATTCTACCTTATTGAATAAGAAAACACATAGGCAATATGTTTGTCCGCATTGTGGGCTGAGTGTAATGCTCTGAGAAAGAGTCTGCCACACAGATACGAAGCAAGTTTGGGCCAATTTTGAAAAGATTTCGCCCCTGTTTGACTTCAGTTTGAACAACCGACTAGACCAAAGAGACATGCATGCGGGCACAAGTAAATATTTTCTTAACTTTGATTCACAGTTGGAATTCACACAAATCTTAGTCTAAATACTGTGCATGAAACAATGTGTTACCTCACCGTGATGGCTGACCTGGTCTCGTGGGATCTCTGAGAGAGGCACAGAAAGTAGAGACAACCCTGTAAGAAGCGTTGCAAACATATCAATCACAGGACAGCATAGGCCATGAGCTTGTTTATGTTACTGTGATTGTGGCTATGGTTTGATCACATGATGCGGCTATGGTTTGATCACATCACACTCAGTTGAAGGGCTCGAGGTCTCTGTCTTTACAGTGACGAAACACAATCAAAACTCAGAGATGACCTAAAACAAAACAGAAAAAAGGAAACCTGGTAGACAAATAATCACCAGAGTGGTATTTTCGGGAGAGCTGTTATTTGTTGGCGGTATTTGTTGGCAGGACCGGCGAACGACGTCCCAATCAGTATGGACCGTCCAGAAACAGAAGCAGATGGTAGAGCTGTGGGCAAAACAGCCTGGCTTGTACGACGTCAACTCTCCAACGTGTCACGACCGATTTGAGAAGGGAAAGCGATGGACTGAAATAGCAGAGAGTCCGAAAAAAACCTGCTGGAAACAAACAACCTGCTGGTGTCAAAAGAATCTAGTTGTGGTCCCGTAGATAGTTAACCTGTAGATTCACAATCCTCTGTGTAATCTCAGCCTGAGAGTAGGCTGTGACTAAAAGCTTGTCTTTAGATGTGAGCAGATGTGAGATGATAGTTTTCCATGATTCTTTCCAAACAATTTCAAAGTATTCTGATGTATGGGTAGTGTTTTGCAACACACATTTGAGATGCCACAAATCGGATTGCCCATTGAACTTCCACACTGTGTGTGCGTGTCTCAGACTTACTGGTAACCCTTTCTGTGGATCAATTGGATCAATACTTCCCTTTTCTATTTCCACTTTCAAGAATTGAGAGTATGCTATCAAAACCGCTCTCAGGAATCCATTTTATGCTGCGCTGCATAGTGTCACAATCATGAGAAGACTGAATTGCATCCAACTTCATGTGCAAGGTTTGTGTCCATTTTAATCAGTTGACAAATTACTAACAAGTAATGTGGAAAAGGAAATCAATTCTTGTTCAATGTGTTTCATCAGCTTAGGCCCCTAAAAAACAAAACAAAACAAAATGTAAACAAAACATACATGCTTCATCGGGATTTCCCCCCCATGCAGTTGTTGCTGTTTTTCTGTGGCCTCAACAGTAACCAGTTTATGACCTGTCATATAAAAAGTATTTGCTCTGCTTGCCAGGTCACGAAAACAAACAAACTCAAAAACTTCAACATAATCGTAATCATGGTGTTGTCATGTTAGATTTAGCATCTTGACATCATTAGCTCAGGATATTGAGATAGTTGACTTTTTAATTCAAAGGACCCCCGCTGTCGCAAATTAAGAATAAAACCATCGACAATAAAAAAAAAAAAAAGGAAAATAGAGGCAAAAACTGCAGACAATTATCTCAGTCCTCTCTTGATCACCCGAAGAGCAAGGTTCTGCTCTCAGCGGCTCAAGTATGATTTGTTTAAAAACAGGAAATATAAAAATTGCATAGACTTATAAAATTGTCTGCCTTTGCAGTGAACACATTGAAAGTGATAACATTCGGCTACTGCTCTCTCTGTGAATTCTCAAGGAAACTGAATACTCAAATCAAGAAATCATTTTTTTTTTTCTTTACAACTCATTTTGTAGAATTCAGAAATGTCTTCATTTGGTGCCGCTGGCAGCAGAACTATTACATTGTCCTCATTCATTCATACAGTCTGTTTCCCAACACTTGTGCGGCCAACTTGTGGAGGACGGGCATTTCAGCAGGTTGCATCTGGTATCTTGTTCTTTTTAATCATGACCCAGAGGTCATTGAAGTGGGTTAGGCTAGCGACATAGATGCTACTTTGCTTCCTGTCTCTACCCCCTCTTCCCAGTGACCAGCCGATGCAGTGCTTGCATGACTGCGGATGCTGCACGGATCTACCTGTCCAGTTCTTGCTCCATTCTACCCTCATGTGTTAACAAGACTCAAAGGTACTTGAACTCCTTGGGGCAGTACTTCTCAGCCCATGTTTCCAAGATAATAACGTGGCCTCTGGTTCTGAGGTGCTGACTCTCATTTTGACCTTGGCTGTAAACCCCTGCGGTGCCTGCTGGAGGTCAGTGCTGATGTTGTCAACAAGACCACAGTGTCTCCAAAAAAGCAGGGAAGCAATCCTGAGGTTTCATACCAGACACACTCCTCTCCACGACTGTGCCAAAAATCCTTTCCATGAAGATCACAAACAGAATCTGTGACAAAGGGCAGCTTTGGCAGAGCCCAGTACCCACTTGAATTGTTTCAGAGGTTTTGCCAAGAATGCAGATTGTTATCCGGAAAGTCCTCAAGACCAATCAAAGTCCTTCTCCACGATCTCTCAGAAACTCCTATTTATACAGGGGTTTTTGCTTCTTTGACTGTAGCGGCTAAAGCCCTTCTGGCCCTCCGATACCTGTTCATAGCTTCGGGATACCCCAGTGCCAGCCATGCTGAGGGGCCTTCTTCTTCTGTTTGTTGCCCTCCTTCACTGTCCTTGTCCCTCAATGGCTTAGGATGCCACCAAGACGACGTGACTTGAGCTCTGGGAGCTTCATAATAGAGGTCTTAAACACAGGCCATTCAGTTTCCACGTTCCCATGTTGTCATGGAAATTCTTTCAAAGGTCGGAAACAAAGGCTTTACAGACAGATAAACCAAAACTAACTGCGTTGGTTTACCAGGTCTATTCAGCTGGCTTACCTGATTGAATAATACAGTATGTCTTCATACCATGGCCTTTTTTGTTGTATGTAATGTCGTGCTGTTAATAGTTCATATAAGATAAGATAGTACTTTATTGATCCCCATAGGAGAAATTCGGGTGTTGCAGCAGCAACATTAGAGGGGGAAAAAAAAAAAAAAGAAAAAAAAAAAAGAACAGGATATATGTATGTATACATATATATATATATATATATGTGTGTGTGTGTGTGTGTGTGTGTATATATATATATATATATATATATATATATATATATATATGTATATGTGTATACATACACATTTACACATAGATAGCACAAAAAAAAAGAGAAAAATTGGGTGACGGAGTGATGGGGTGGCAGTAGCACAGATGCTCCCCAGGCAGTCAGAGTTGTCTCGTCCAGACTGCATATTATATGATTATAATATTATTAGTATTATATTATACCTGTGAGGTGTGGCACAGATGTTAGCGCTTCCACCTCATTGCATGAAGGACCCTGGTTTGATTCCCACGGAGGGCCTGTCAGTGTGCAGTTTGCATATCCTCCCTGTGTGTGCATGGGTTTCCTCCAGGTTTCTCCTGTTATTTGGGGGAAAATAAAAAAAAAAAAAAAAAAAAAAAAAGAAAAATAGTCCAGATGTGAAAATGAGAGTGTGAATTATATTTTGCCTCTATATGTGGCCCTAGATCAACTTGGCCGGCTGGTCCGACTGGGAAAGGCTCCACCAGCCCCCCAACCCTGAGTGAAGGATAAGCGGTGCATAATGGCTGGATGGATTATACTTGTTATTGAGGCCTTACTGTAAATAATGAAGGTCCTCCAGGTTGGCCTGAAAAATCAGCATATCTCAACATCTGTTTCCTGTTTTTTTTTTTTTTTTCCTTTGCCTTGTTAATCACTGTCCAAGGGTTGGTTTTAGATCCAAGAATTAAGTACAGTCAATTAATCCATCTGGTCCTTTGAATATTGTAAAATAAAGAATTTCTCAAATCAATTTTTAATTAGAAAATTTCAAAAAAAGGCACACACTCTAACCTTGCAATAAGTGAATAACTCCCTTCTGATTTTTTTATTTTTTGTCTTGGTTTAGGAGTACTTTTCTAACCAACTTAATGTTGTCAAGGTGAATTCGGTAATTACTGAAGTAGTCTTTTAGATCTAATTGCTGATTCTTAAACATACACAGACATTCCTGCCCATTGTTTGAGTTTACGGGGCCATCTTGGGTAAAAGCCTTTTCAGTACAATCTCTTTCCATTTCATTCTCTGTCATTTGTAATGCATATCTAGTTTGTATAAAGTCACATCTTGGGCATTTGTTGATCACTAGCCAAGGGTGGGTTTCACGTCCAAGATTTTAGTGCAGACTCAATTAATCCACCTGGTCCTTGAAATATTATAAAATAAAGCATTTCTCAAATCAATTTTTAATCAGAAAATTTAATAAAGGTACACACTCTAACCTTGCAAAAATTAGTCACTGCCTCTCAGGTGCCATAATCATTTTTCATGTGATAATTTCTTGTGCTCCAATCCAGTTGCAATTACAGTATTATATTTTGTGTGCGTGTGTACTTGTGATTGTAGGTTTGCAAAATTGTGTTTGAGAGCAAGGAAACAAGCTCCTAGGTGGGGGCCACCATAAAGAAGTGAGTACAGAAGGATTAAAAGCACAAAGCGGAAAATTTGGAATTTGCCTGAGCCTCTCAAATGGAAGTTTGTATTAATTTTTTCCTAACACTGAGCTGAAAACTATGATGTGTACTGAACATCTACAAATAACAACGGTCTGAAAGCCCAATACAACTGTTGAATGGGATATTTTACAATAGAAATCCGACTGGAGGTGTTTGAAACGTACACTCAACAATGATTAATGTGGTTTAAAAAAAAGATAGGAGACAAAACCCTGTAACTGCATGAAATGAAAATAAAATAAAGATCACCTATTAAGATTTGCCAGTGATTTATATTTTTACAAGATAACATAGAAATTTTGGAAAAGAAATTAACAGATGATAAATCGTCTGTTGATTAATTTTTTGATGGATTGTTCATTCTTCTTCAAACAACACACCGTCTGACTTGTCTGGCAGCCCCACCTGATACTTGTGAAAATCTTCAATCTCCGTTGAAATGTTTTTAGCAGAAATTGTCAACCGTTGGGCCACTGATGTCAATTCGGGAAGTTTGTCACTTCAGTTGATCACTTTGGGACCCCTTTGGTGCACTTCTTTCTTGCTTTCATTTTTTTCTTTCTTTCTACAACTTAGTTCCTGTTGCCTTGGTAATACCGTACATATTTTCCAAACAGAAATCTTTATTGAGCTTTTTACCATCTGTTCAACTCATAATTTTCCATTCTCAAAGCTTATTCACAAACACTTTTGAGATTGGACTCAGTCCCTGAATCATTCCACTTTGATTTATGATCCAAACTTTTAATTCTTGTATTGGTTGAATCGCTCTTTTTGCAGCTGCAGGGTTACTGGTTTGTGCAGTAGCATTGATTAAATCATTTCCAGACTAATGGAGATGCATTCTGCTTGAGTCGAGTTTTAGTGTGCATAGTGTAAGCTTTGCAGGCTAGGTAAATATTGACTTACGGGATCTGAAATGTTGGATTTCTACAAAAAAAACAAGCTGCGTCTCCTCATCAGGGGTCTTTGTCTATTTTAGGTGGGCGACCCTGCAGTATAAAGGCTCCTTTGTTTCCCTACTGAAATGGTCTGTCAAGTTGGAATCGAGGGGAAACATTAAGGGCATACTTAGCAGTATATAACAAAAACTGCTTAAGCATCAAAGTTTGTTATTGTTCAGATTCCAGGAGGCAAATGAGAGGAACACATCCATCTCTAAGAAACCTGCATTGAATAGCAATACATCAGACGTGATGATCCTTTTACCTATTCATGAGCCTCTGCCATTCACATGGTCCTAATGCAATTTCCACAATCAACATTAAAGCAACACTGTCCTTGAGGTGGTGACTCCAACCCGGCGTACTGGAACACTTAAGCATATACTGTATATATATATTACCCACTCAATGTCAAACAACTGAAATTGTCTTTGTGCTCTCAATATTTCCTTTTTTTTTTTTTTTTTTTTTTTTTTTTTTTGTTTTTTTAAATTCCAAGGTTTTTTTTTTTTAAATTTCAAAAGTTTTTTAAAATTTTATTTTTTTCAATAACCATGGGTTTTTTTGGGAAAAAAAAGA
>CAAKHD010013324.1:159643-200352 GCA_901007705.1 Fistularia tabacaria | reverse complement strand
TTTAAAAACTTTAATTTTTTTTTTTGTCCCTATTTTTTTTTTTTTTTTTTTTTTTTTTTTTTTTTTGTGATGTTTTAACATCTCACAGGATTTTTTTTCTTAAATCTCAAAGCTTCTTAAAATTTGAATTTATGCAATGACCATGCGTTCTTTTGGGAAAAGAACGAAAATTGCTCTACAGCGGTAATAATGGAATGTTTGCATCCTGGCAGTGGAGTGTCCTGACATACACAATCTGGGGAAATCTCCCCAAAACATAGCTGGTAATGATGAATTTAAATGCAAATGGCAACTTGACAGGGGGAACAAATTATACCCATCATGTTGCTAAATTGCTCTAAATCAAAGATGAGTCCCAAAACCTGAATCCATTGCACCACTGGTTTATCAAAAAGTAGAATATGGAAAACAAGGTAATGGCTAATTTTACTGCCTCCACTTCCCATAGCCTTGGGAAATTAAGGGTTGATTCAGTGATCCTAGAGAAATCTTACTGATATTGAAACCCAATTGATGAATGCTGCCCTCACTTGAGTGCTGCTGACCAAGGGGGCAATATGGTATCCAATAACATTAATTGGAACAAATACGGGAATAACAGGACGAGGATATAGTTTCCTTAGCAGATATGAGAAAAATAAATTGTTGGCCTAGTAAAATCGGGGTGAATATAAAAACAAGTATGAGTACTTAAAATGCGGCCGAATGTGCAGAGGAGTATACTTTTTTTTTTTGCATACCCATGATAGCTGCGTTAACTGCTCGGGGTTTAAGAGAAAGCACTTAATAATGACAAAGATGACAAAGCAATAACATCCTTTGAGTTACGGTGGTTTTATGCCTCACAAATTGAAAGAAGACACTGGGTTGCCTAGTAAGACTTAATATTTATATATGTGACACCTTCTATTGCTATTGGCAACATACAAAAACCTCTATGGTGTGCTATTTTTGACACATTACTTGAGTCAGTGGATACGTAGCAACATACGCAAAAATACCACCTTACTGCAATTGCACTGCAGCAGACCTTGAAATCTATACATCGCACTCATGAATTAAACATTATTTAACCAACATCATAAAGAGGTACTAACACAATGTGCCTGTTCTTCTTAGCTAACAGAACTACAAGATCAAGAACAATCCACATCAACTTTTGAAACACGCAAGAATAAAAACAAGCATAAACATCACAATTTTAATAAATAACTTGATAAAATTCACAATGATTAATGTTAATATTTTTTCTGTCCCACTGTTAGAGTTTGGAAAATATATTGCTAAGTCCCTCGATCGATCAGCACGAAATGATCCAAATGATCACTTTCCCATTTATGCAAAAGCAGGTAATTGCAATGATAAAAAAATGCTTTTCGCGCTTGGGCTCCAAAAAAACATTTTCACGACAAAATGACACTGTAATATCGACAATATAAGTTTATTTTTTGGGGGATAATTGTGTACTTCAGACCCCTGCTGTTGCTTGTCGGAAATCACGTTGTGTGCCGGAGTCCAATCCGATTTGTTTCCCATCTATGTAGGCAGGGCTGTGTATGAACATGGGAGTTCTTGCTGGAAACACCCAACAGACAAGCCAGCGTCTTGTGCTGAGCCATTTATTGAAACTGTGGACGGATTACAATTAATGACTCTTCCTTTTTTTTTTTTTTTTTAAGACTCTTATTATTTTGCATGTCTACCTGCTATTTATTGCGTTTGCTGTTGGTACATTGGAAGAAGCAATAAATATTTCTTCTTTGGCGGGACAACAGGTTTTCTTCCAAGTGTTTATGTCTGAGCAGCTACTAAAACAAGATGCTTTTACAGGTTGCTTTCTTGATATAAATTTTCTTCCACAAAAGACAGCAGCAAATCAAATTGCTTTAGCGGGAAAGGGGATAATCATTGTAAATGTTTACAGTCATACTCCTTCGGTCTGAGCAGTTATTGAAACGTGGGATTGAACAGGCTGTCCGGGTTTGTCTGATAGATTGACTCCATGACACATTGTTGACCTTTCTTCATCCCATCCCAGCTGCCAGACATTTATTTCCCCCACACCTTTAACCGTGGACTTAATGTGCGGTTCATTGAGAAGAGCCAACATGGGAGGGGAATATTGTCTCTTTTCCCCCATTAAGCCACAGAAGATAAAAGAACACTCTCCTCCATTTCATCCCCACCGCTCCCTCTCGCCCCATGATATCCGCAGAACAGGGAATGTGGGAAGATTTCGAGATCAGCAAAGGAGTCAGGTGCAGAATATAGATCAGCCGTAGGGAGAACTAATGCCCAGACTATTTAGCATACCTAATTGACCTCTAGTTCGAAAACCCCTGTGCTGTGACTAGCCCCACCTCCTATCCCCCAACACCGCGATCCTCCGTAATTTTATTTTCTGAGTCAGTGCTTTCAGCCGTTTTTAGTGATGAGTGAGCTTAATCATGGTTCCTGCCATCAGCGTGTGTGTAGCTGCTGTTTGCTCTGCAACAAAATGAAACCCTTGTGTGCTGCTGCTTTGTTTTGTTCTTGTCCCCCCACCCTTTCTCTGTCACACCCTCCCTCTTGTCAACAGGGAGAAAAAAAAAAAAAAATCAAGTTCACTGAGCCTCGACTTGAGAGGCACGAATGCCAGAGTCACATTAGACATACAAAATCTACAATTTATCAGCAGTAAATCACATCTGTTCGCAGTGTCAAATGTATTCCCTTTAATATTCTTATAGCCATCTTCTAAAGAGAACAGGATTTGGGTGGTTTGCTCCCCAACTTAACTGGTGTGTTTTCCTGAAAATACATACATTAATTAAATCCATTGTCAATTTATTGACCATCTTATAGGCAAAAAAAAACCAAAACCCAATTCTAGAGTTCAGCTGTCTGGATAGAGATAGGAGAAATAGGAGCCTGCAGTCAGTAAAAATGTCAGGACACTACTGGCATTCAGAGAATTGTAATTCCAGCCGTATTGACGTTTAAATCTAAACTCTGTGGCTGGACTGAGAGTAGTTTGTTTTATGCTTAATGAGGAGATTAAAGACAGTCCGAGGTTTCAACTCAGTTATCAGCAGCAGAATTGCAGTGTCTTGGCCGTCTTTGCCTGATATCCCAGGAGGCATCTAAAAATATGCAGTAATTAAGTGCTCACCTCATTTGTCATGATTGTCATGTCACGTCATGTGATGTCATGAATGTGAATGTCATGTCATGTCACTCAACGGGATTATTACTATAAAAATATCAGAAGATTTATTTTACAAGTTAGGAAGCAAAGGGTTATGAAGAGCTCTGCCAGACATTTCACAAAAGACGACATGGTGTATTAAGTGTTTGAAAAATCAGAGGTTTCCCAGAGGGATTTGCACAAACCTTTTAATATCACAATATTTAACTGCTTATTATCAATAAAACATTGGTCATGAGCGAAGAACGGTTTCTCATTTTTAGCGAGATTAAAAATTCTATTTGGAAGAAATCGATGCTATAAATGTATCAAATAATAATGATCTTTAAGTTCATATGAAGTTAAAATATTTGATTATATCTTTAAAATGTATTCATCGTTAGGCCCCTGTAACATCAGCTGTTTTACTCTTCATTCAGACTAAAGTTGGCTCCTATGACAATTCGGAGGGTTCTCATTTTTGAAACTCCGTATTCGACCATCCATTTCTAGAGGGGATTTTTCTATCCTTTTAACAGTAAATTGCCCTCTGAAAAGTACTTTTGTGCTTGAATATCTGATTTTCCTCTTGAATTCCATTAAAATGAATTAATTGTTTGCACCTTTGAAATGGCGAAGATAAGATCATTTTATTTTGCTTCATATTTTTGGATACCAATATATTTCGATGTACTAAATTAATGAGTTGAACTGAACATTATTTTGTCACTTTGACTAAAATGATGCTTTTCTTATCCAATCCGTTCAATAATCGCAATGCAGTGCAAAACAATGTGCAGCTTAGTTTCACAGTTATTTTTGAAGACTTGACAGCAGTTCTTCCCGTTGTGATAGCCGTGACATTTTCCGTCATATTCTGCCTGAACATTTTCAGAATTATTCCTTTGTGTAGGTTGTTTACTTACTTTAACACACAAACAACAAGTTTCGTGTTGAGCTACGATCAGCTCATCAGACATCTTTGAGGCCATTCCCTGGCAGTGTCGCAGATCTCAGAGGCGCTGATCAACCACATTCCTCCTCATTTTAGCCTGTTATAAAGAAGCGGGCTTATAAGGAACAGGGACTAAAACATTTTAATGATTTCATCTAAATAGGAGTCCTCTTGGGTTCAGAGCAAAATAAAGCATTTTCTTTTCTTTAAGAACTGGAACTTTTATTTATTTATACAACCACTGTCTGGTGTGTATGTATGCATATGTGGATACATATATATAGCTTCATAAAAGCTAGATATATTTATCCACATATAGCTATAAAGCTAAACCGTCAAATGTTTTATGTGTAAATTGTGACCCATATTTGTTTTCAGTAGGGTGCTTCTCATGCCGCAGAACACACACAGACAAAGTCAATGCCCCTCTCCCCTTCTAGTTGGATGTCTTTGCATGACAGTGGAGTGGCTATTTTATTCTTTTAGTCCTCTTCTAATGCAGGGAATCTGTTTTTCATCTGCTTTTCTTCTTTGTTTGCAGTAAAAACAACAAAAGAAAACACACATTGAATTCTTTGTTGTTTAGTTTCAGGGTATAATAGATAAAGTGCCTGATACAGAATAACATTGTAGAAGGTATTTGTTGCTACAATCTGTAATGGTTGATTAAGTCCTTGAAAAAGACTGGTCCCAAGCGAGATAAATGCAGAGGGCTGCGTCAGGAAGGGCATCTGGCGTAACATGCGAATCGAGCCCACGTATCTCATAGCAGGTCGGTCGAGGCCCGAGTTAACAACGACCGCCTCGGTGCCGATAACCTACAGTGGCTTCAAAGAAGGAGAAGAAAAAAGGCGTGTTCGGAGCAGAGAGAGAGGAGGAAAAGCAAGAATGTGGTACCGAGAGTAAGGACGTTGAATGTTGAGACGATGACAGGAAAAGCTAGAGAGTTGGTTGACATGATGTAGAGAAGGAAGGTGGATATACTGTGTGTCCTGGAGACCAGGTGGAAAGGCAGCAAGGCCTGATGCTGGAACAGCAGGTTATGAGTTGTACTATCATGGTATTGACAGGAAGAGAAATGGCGTTGGAGTTATCTTTAAAGAGGAGTTTGTTAGGAATGTTCTGAAGGTGAAAAGAATGTTGAGATTGATAGACTTATGAGTTTGAAACTGGAAATTGAAGATGTGATGCTCAATGTTGTTAGTGGCTATGGCCCACAGGTGGGACGTGAGTTAGAGGTGGAGGAGAATTTCTGGAGTGAGTTAGATGAAGCGATGAAGAATATCCCCAGAGGTGACGGAGTGGTAAGTGGTGCAGACTTCAGTGGACGTGTTGATGCGGGCAGTCGAGGTGATGAAGAGGTGATGGGCAGGTTTGGCATCCAGGATAGGAACACAGAGGGACAGATGGTGATAGACACTGCAAAAAGGATGGAAATGGCTGTCGTGACTACTTCTTCAAGAAAAGGCAGGAACATAGGGTAACTTATAAGAGTGGAGGTAGGATCCCGCAAGTTGACCACATCTCGTGTACATGATGTAATCTGAAGGAGATCGGTGACTGCAAAGTCGTGTATGGTTTTCAAGGAGTAGTTGAGAGCCTCTGGGTGGTCAGAGAGAGCTTCCAGAGGACTGGACAACTATAGCTAATGTGATCAGGGTGACAGGAAGGAGAGTAATTGCTGTGTCGTCTGGAAGGAAAGTAGGTAAGGAGACTTGGTGGTGGAATGAGTAAGTGCAGGAGTGTATCCAGAGAAAGCGGTTAGCAAAGAAGAATCGGGACACCGAGGGGACTGAAGAGAACAGACATGAGTTCAGGGAGGTGCAGCACAAGGTAATGGAGGAGGTAGCAAAGACCAAACAAAGGACCTATGATGACTTGTAAGCTAGGTTGGAAGCAAAGAGGGAGAGGATGATATGTACAGGTTGTCAAAACAGAGAGCTAGAGATGGAAAGGACAGGTGATGTACAGCAGGTTCGGGTGAATGAGGATAGGGAGGAAATTGTTATTGACAGATTCTAGAAGAGCGATGGGAAGATGAAAAGAATTCTTTGAAGAGTTGATGAATGAAGAAAATAATAGAGAGGGAAGGGTAGAGGAGATGACTATTGTGGACCACAAAGTAGCAGAGATTAGTAAAGGTGACATGAGGTGAGCATTGAAGAGGATGAAGAGTGGAAAGTAGATTGTTCTGATGATATTCCTGTGGAGGTATGGCAGTGTGTTGGAGATGGAGCAGACTCTCTGGTTAGATTTTTCAATAGGGCCTTAGAGAGTGAGAAGATGCCTGAGGAATGGAGAAAAAGTGTGATCGTGCCCCTTTTTAGGAATGAGGGAGATGTGCAGAGTTGCAGTCACTCCAGGGGGATAAAGTTGATGAGCCCCATAATGAAGTTATGGGACAGGGAGGTGGAAATTAGACTGAGAGCAGAAGTCAGCATATGTGACTAGCAGTATGGCTTCATGCTGAGAAAGAGTACAACGGATGGAGTATTTGCATTACGAATGCTGATAGAGAAGTACAGCGAAGGTAAGAGGGATCTGCATTGTGCCTTTGTAGAGCTGGACAGAGCATACAACAGGGTGCCGAGAGTCGAACCGTCGTATTGTATGAGGAAGTCTGGAGTGGCAGAGAAGTATGTGAGACTGGTGCAGGACTTGTGCGGGAGATGTGCGACAGTGGTGAGGTGTGCTGTAGGTGTGACAGAGAAGTTCAATGTGGAGTTGGGACTTCATCAGGGGTCAGCTCTGAGCCCGCTCTTGGTTGCAGTGGTGATGGACAGGCTGACAGAAGATATTAGACAGGAATCTCCATGATCCATTATGTTTGCAGATGACATTTTGATCTGTAATGAGAGCAGGTGGAGGAAAATCTAGGGAGATGGAGGTACGATCTGGAGAGGAATAAAGGTTAGTTGAAGCACGACAGAATGTATGTATGTGAATGAGAGGGACCCAAGTGCAACACTGGGGCGACAGGGAGTGGAGAAAAATAGGGTGGATGATTTTAAGTACTTGAGGTCAATAGTCCAGAGCAATAGAGAGTGTGGAAAAGAGGCGATAAAACAGGTTCAAGCAGGTTGGAACGGCTGGAGGAAGGAGTCAGGGGTAATATTTGATAAGATTATCAGCCAGGAAAGGTGTACCGGAAAGTTCTGAGACCAGCGATGCTGTATGGTTTGGAGACAGTGGCAATGATGAAAAGACAGGAAGCAGAGGCGGAGGTAGTAGAGATGAAGACGTTGACGTTCTCTTTGGAAGTGACGAGGATGGATAGGATCAGGAATGAGCCCATCAGAGGGACAGCACACGTCCGATGTTGTGGAGATAAAGCCGCCGACCACTTTGAGTTTACGAGTGCATCATCTCGGACCGGACAAAGCGGCAGGACAAGTTGCCTAAACTACTCTGTTCGTAAGTCCTTTTTTTCTTGGATGGGACGATGAAAAGGAGACACCAATCTGATGGGTAGGGAAGCAGCTTGGGGCTGTAAACCTGCCAAAAAAAAAACCTTGTCACTAGATAGTCTTGCAAAAGCATATGTGTCGTGGCAGCTGCATTCCAAAAGGAGAAAACTAAGCTAAACGGTTATACTATGGAAGTAATTCTCTGCGTTTCGATAATTGCCAATATTATGTTTCTAACCACTTTGCGTTTCACTGGCAGAAATGTTTTGACTCTTCTGTTAATTACAACGATATTCCCCGACATAGAAAGACAACATCCAATACGTATTAACAATAGGGATATTAGGATCTAGTCCTATACCTGTGGGACTAGGAGAAAATAAAAATCAACAAAGTAAACAAAAGCCTTAGCGTTGAATCAAAATCAAACACACACACACACACCTACAAACACCCAGACATGTACCCATTCAAACATTAGATGGCTCCATTTTGATTGGCAGGTGGAATATCAATTAGGTTTTGTTCGTCCATCAGCTTTCATTTCCAATAAATGAGAACCACCTTCAGATTGACAGCAATGCCACTCCACAGATCATTCTGAGAGGTGACTGCTTTTCAATGTTTGCTAATCATAGCATGTTGTGGTGTTTAATCTGTGCTACACTGCTATTTCTTTTATTATATTTTTCACAAGTGTTTCATGATGCCAGTCCTGTCTTTAAACAACAGGGTAACAGTGGAGCTCCGAGGAAAAAGCGTGAATATGACTATAAAGGTAGAGGGAATTTTTTTCAGGGTATTTTTCTTTGATTCCTCCCCAAGGATGACAGGAGACTGACAGTAACCAGTCACAGCACATTCAAGATGTTCTCAGAACACGAAACTGACAGTCAGGTACTTGTGGGAACCCGCTCCGAGACATTATCAATTTCAGCTTAGGTCATTTTCAGGTTGAGGTAAAGGTACCTCTAAAAATACGTTCCTGCTTTGAGTGCTGATAAAACATTTTTATGTTATAATTACATTTTTATGTAAGCCATTTGCTTATCCCAGTCTTCCAAAAACATGATCCTCAAAGTCACACAAACATTGCACTCTCCAAAAAGGAAGAAATGCATAGCCCCGAGTGCTGCAGCACTGCTTCTTCTTTATATTTAAAATTTAGCTGAGTCTTTGATTGGTCAGCATCATCTAGACATTCAAAGTGAATTTTAAAGTTACAACTGCTTGCAATACATTTAGATACCGGCCCTTTGTGAATCGACCTTGTCGCTGGACTTTCAGTTAAACCGCTGTGTCTCTTGAGCGGTCTGCTTGCTTCAATAATCACGCTCGTGAGCAAAGGTGTGTGTCTCAACCCCACTGTGTTGCGGAGTTGTCTCATACCCAGGGGTTCGCTGAAAACAGACAGCGTTCTTCATAAATGCTTCAGCTCCATCCCTCTTCCTCCTGGGGCACTAGACTTTGGACATTGGCATTCAAGTTGCCTCAGCTATTTCTCTGCATCAGTAAACTGATGCTCCCCTTGCCTGTGCTTTTCCACACTGGACAGGGGATCGGGGGAGATTTTTCACAATACACTGCTGGTGAGAGCATCCATGCAATGATTGTAAATTAGGCTCTGAGAGAGTAAGCCTGATGTTTCCACCCATTGTTGAGTGGCTATAATGTTATACATTTATAGCACTTTACCTGAAGTCATTAGATGGATATATATGATAAATAGTGCACATTAAACTCATGCATACAAACATCTTTCATTTTCTTCCCAAAGTGCTCATCGCCGCTGTTGCAGTAAAATGCTCTATGAAAATATATTACCGCAGATTGAAGAGTTTCAATGTATACTTTTACAAATTTGTTGTTTTGTCAAATTTAGATAGTCATTATCATTCCAACCACATTCAGAAAACACAGAAGCACAGAAGTACCATATTTTAATGTTTAAAATCATGGTTCGCAACATCCTTTTCCAGCTATGTAATGCATAAACTATGCACTGTCTATTAGCGGCGTGAATATGCAATAGAATGTACCTCCGCCCACTGTCAGCGTCCATGCAGTCGGTGCTTTTGTGAGTTACAAGCACAATAAAGAGAGCTTTCATTGTGGTGCTGTGGAAGACATGCTTCGACCTGATACACTTAAATAAACCATATGATACGGTCGCTTTGGTAAAAAACATGAGGTGCTGAAACACTCTTCTCATGGTTTTATGCGAAAACTGGCAGTGAATTCATACTTTAGATCTATTAATTAAAATAATTCTTGAGGCCATGCCCAAAGATCCATGGGATGCCTGGAAGTTGTTTTAGAAGACATTTTTTTCTAACTTTTTTTTTTTTTACTCTTCCTCATGAAGGCAGAAATATTCCACTGTATTCACGAACTGTATGGAAACTCATGGAGACGGAATGTTCTGCCTCTGAGCCATCAGATATAGTCACCGAACCCAACACTTTGTGTCAGCCAGAATTGTGTAATGGCTGTCAGAATGCAACCTAAATTGAAGTGCTTAAGCAACTCCAGGGCTCTGTGCAAAAGAAGCAATTCGAAAATTGGGATTGCTTTAACTCAATGCACAAACACATTATGAAGTTATCCCGTTGTGTGGTGCAATTTTATAAAGTTAAAATAGATATTGGACCTTTAAAACATTGCAGCCAAAATTTGAAATCATCTGTCTTTTATTAATAATCATTCACAATAAGTATTTCTGCTTCTTTTACAGCTGCTCCAGGAGCACTTTTGTATTTTAATTGGAGTATAAAAAACAATCGAATGTGCCGAAAAATATTTTTCTTTAATTAGCATAGTGAATGTATTCAAACCTTGTTTCAAATGGAAGCCAACATTTAATTTGTTAATTCGCAAATGCATCCTGTTAATTTTTTATCAATGTAAAATGAAAAAATAAAAAAACTCAAGCTCCGGCTTTTTACAAAAGATAGTGCATTACATTAGTTGTAGTCACTCAACATAGTGTGATGTGTTTACCCTTTCTGCATTTTGTCCGTGGCATCAACCTTCCTTTTTATTTTTACAAATAGCTCCGTAAGATGAACTCCTTTCCCTGAGCTGGGACAATAAGTGACGCGAGGTGAAGTTGATGTGGTTTCGGTCATAGATAGTCTCTTCAAAGCTCTGAATACACAGGTAGGACACGCTTAATGTCTAGGGTTTACTTTTATTCCTGTCGTCTAATAGTCACCTATTCATTGATATAATTCAAACAAGCTCTGTCTGTTCATCCATCAAAAGCTCTCGAAAATATTTGCAGAGATTTAGGAGATTGTGTGTTCCATGTTGATTATTGGAAAAACAAGAGTGCATTTTTACAGAATAGATGATAAATTGTGAGCCAGATTCACCTTTACATATCTTCAAAGAGGAAGGCAAATATTCTCAAGACAAAAGCCATTTGAAGCACAGAGCGCCCGGGTACGACAAATGCAGTTTTTCTATATGTTAAAAGGATCCCTCCGCGAATATAAGATGATATTCATAAAACATATGGTGGCGGTTTTTGTACAATGCTGGTGACAGACAGGAAAGCAAGCAAACAAACAAAAAGACTTAGGTGGAAAGAATAAGGAATGTTTCCCCAAGCACAATGAAAGCATCATAAATCAAAGCTGAATCTGAGAGACCCAGAAAACATAGTATTTCCTGCATTCACCGTGTTACCGGCAATGCTAGAAAAGACAATAAATACACATTTTTTGCAACAGTGAATTTTTTTTTTTTTTTTTTGCACCAGCAAGTTACCTTTTGGGGTTGGGATGGGTGGGGGCGGAGAGGGGGTCTGATGCATCACCCACAGAAACACATTTGGATCCTGACTCGCTTCAGTCAGCAGGCAGATCTGTCAGCAGCAGTTCAAGTGTGGATGAGCAGAGCAAGGATGATAAGTAGTGAAGGCTGGCAGGGTGTCTGGCGATTAGCCTGGCATTGGTTGGCACTATGTTTTTAACAACCTCCTCTTTGCCAAAACTAGCATCACATAAATGAGAAGAGTTGGACGCAGAGGCAAGGACCGGGAGGCTACTTTATCAATCAATACCGGGTCATGAGTGGTAGATGCTCAACTGCAAAGGAACTAAATTTGAATTGACAGGTGCGTGCGTGCATATGTGTGTGTCTGGCTGTAGGTAGCACTGCCACACTGCGTTGCGTATAGGTGTTCCCGGACTGCCACTGTCAAGATTGATTGCATCATAATCGGCATGGGAAAGATGAAAGATGACCCCCGCACTGGGCGGGCAGGCGGAAAAATAGCGGTGTGACAGTCAGAACCTCTTAACTTAGCTTAAAATATAAATATCCATAGACACATGTACCTGTCCTGTTTCGACATTCTTGTAAAAAAGGACTATATTTCTCATGGAAACCATCTAAAGTCGGGCCAAACTTGGAGTCTGTATTCTCCCCTGTTGTTCTTCAGCAGTCTTTTCTCATCCGGCATTTAATCAAAAGGGGTGAACCTTAAACATGTTAGAACTGCCAGCTCGTCCGTGTTTGCGTTACTGTATGGGTCGAATGTCCATTTGATTGAATGGACACACTAGCAGCCAGCGTAAATGTGTCGCTTAAGAAAGCTCGTGCGGTGTATTATCTGAAAGTAGCATGAGGGGGAAAAAAAAAAGAACCTCACAAATTTAATTTGCCTTCAGGAATAATTTGGTGGATAACAAGACATTCATCTACTTCTAATTGAGATATACAATACTTGTTCCATATTTCCTGAAGGAATTAATGTGTGTCTCATGTTTAACAACAAGGATTTTTGTGGAAATGTCTTCGCTCTCGTTCCAGGTGTGATGCTTTTAGACACTGAGCCAGTCTTAACCGTACTCATGGCTGGTCTGATGGATCAGAGAGTAGGATCTCGATGATTAATTGGATTAATGGATTAAATAACACAATCATTTCGGAATATAATTAAAGGTGTTGTATTTAGGGTACTGCTTTCATAAGAAACAGATCAATGTGAACATGTCTGTGTAGTTTTTGCAGATTTCAGCAATGCACTTATGCTAGAAACCTTGGTAAGCATTACCCATGTGTGAGAAATGCAAATTAAGATACCTTCAGTGCCCAAGGTGATTTGGTAGCATGATGCCATTTTATCTTGGTTTGTGACCACAGTTAATCCTGCAGAAGTGCATTCCCAGCCAAGTGACCTTGAAGACATATTAACATTATGTTGTCACAGCCAGGGAAAGCTGTATTTGCCAACTTTAGGTAGACATGAAAATCCACATTATTGTATAATTATTGTTTTTTTTTTTTTTTTTTGTAAATCATGTTAAGGTTGACACCTGCAATGTCCAAGTCAAGATCGTAAACGACCAATCCTTAGTTCCAGGTTATGTGTGAATAAAAGCAGAGTTTTGGTGCGGTATTTCATTCATTCCAAATATCCATGCCACATGTTTAACTCGCTGCTGTTCTCATTTGAGTGACAAGCCACATCTCAGTGCAGGTCATTCCTCCAACCCCCAAACAGTCAAATAAACCCTGCTGGTCTATCAACTATCCTGACGCAAACCCCTGGAAAGGTGTCACGCCACAGTCAGTACTGTGAAAACGCCTCAGTACTTGGTTTTGTGAAGATATTTTCCACAAAACAAGGATCCCGACCCATTATTATCATATAACTACATCTCTGCCTGATATTTTCCGGCAGACCTTGGACGTTAAACGTTCACAGGCTTACCTTTGTGTTCTTGGATACACATCGCAGCCTGAGCAGTATTGCATTCATGAGAAAGCGCTATTGCATGAGACGAGGTTGATTTTTCCAGCACCTGTTAATCCTGACAAACTCCCTTAGCCTATCGACATTATGAACAACGTATACTTCTGGTTCCTTCATGAATAGTGCTCACTCACTCGTGATCGCCTTCTGCTGCCTCTCATAGGTAATTACCAGTGTATCTGTATGAGCCTCCTGGAGCTGCTGCAGGGCTTCCTAGCGATAACCCTGTCAGAGAACCCAGCAGCAGGGCTGTCAGCTCTGCCAGGGGCTGTGCTCCTCGGCTAATGGAGAGCACCTCCTACTCTGCCAGACAGCGACGCGTGTCAAAACACCCATTATCATCTTACATGCAGACTGTGTCACTGTACAGGAACCCCTCCAAAACACAATTTGAACGGGTTTGCAGTGAAGCAAGGCGTCAAGCTCAGTATTTACAAGTGGTTCAGGAGAATGTTAAACATAATCTCTGTTCTCAGTCACTGACCAAACACATGTCACAAACAACTGTTCATTTTCAAAATATTTCGAGCCATTCACTCTTCAAGAAAAACAGTTCTGAATACATTCATGAACGATACCAAATTACCATTTGATAGGAAACTTAACATTTAGACGGGTAGATTTCAATTGAAAAGAAGAAATGAAACCCATCAATATTGTTAAACAAGGCAAGTAAAGTAATGTAATGTAAAGGCAAACATGACACAATGTGGAATCGTGAGTGTTACCATGAAGGTATCTGCATGTGTCATGTTTCACTGTGGCTGTGGAGATCGTAGTTAGCACTGGCAAAGGTGTGATCAGATTGCATAGACTGCGAAAACTTGCAGAAAAAGTCCCTTTTACTTCAGTGATGAAAAGAAAAGGAGATGAAAAGGCATAATTTGATTTTCAAAAAGAAATATATATAATCTTTTCCTTCACTTTAGTTTCCAGACCGCCATCAGATTTTGGACGAACACCCTTATGTTGTATGATTTCGTGCAGCCTTAAAATATGGTTTGTAAAACTAGTAAAAAATGATGGTTCAAAAACAAACTCAAGAAAATTTATCACAACATCACTTAGATTAATCAGTGGGGGTACAAGCCTTCAAATCCTTACCTGGGGAAATGATTTAAAACATCATGTTCCAATTTAGTGGAAACAAAAATAAATCTACTAAAATTGTTGCATTTTTGTTTCAAAATTTACAAACAGAATTGATAAATAAATAGATAATGGTGGCGGTGTCAGTGGTTGCGGGCTCCATCTCACAGCGAGAAGGTTCCCGGTTCAATTCTGACCTGGGATAGCGAGGATCGGATCGAGTCTGGGTACAGGTTAAGCGGTACATATAAAGATAGAATAAATGAGAAGAAAATATATGAAATCACATTAAATTTAGCTACGCTTACAATGGCCGGCATGTTTCAGATTTTTCCGAAGGTTCCTAAGCTACACTCGCATCACTGTTTTTGCTTGAATACTGAATTCGAATGATGAATCTAAATGACGAAAGCTTTTGTCTGAAAACTGTTTTCTGTTTTCTACATAAATGACTAAGAAGATTTTAGTATTTATCGTAAATGACAAAATCATTGGACTGAGTGTTCTGAGTGTTATGTTCAATATTTTCAAAGTATACTGCTACATCAAGTAATGCTATTGGAAGTATGAATAGTTTTTTTCAATTTTCTTTTTTTTTTTTTTTTTTTTTGCAATTGATTTAATAGGTTAAATGACTTCTTTACATTTTTCAGTCCATAATGACTCCTTTATTCCTGTGCATGCAAGGTTTGGAAAAGCTAGCTGTTCAATCATGGCCACTGACAATGCATAGACAGTACAAGAAAAGCAAAATCCAAGGTGCTGCCTGTGTTTCAGCGCCGTCAACTTTGCGTTTCTTTTCAATTCAAATGAGCCTTGTTAATTAATCTGTCCAAATGTGAGAACATTAGATGATTTGCTTAACCAACTTATCCTTTACCAGCAACCTTCTGAACTTTCAACTGAATTGAATCACTTGTGAATTTTTAGCCAGGTAAAAAGAATCGTCCAATTGTATAATTTCTGATGCTCTACGGATAAGTGTCCCTGGACCATTTAAAGAAGCCTTCGGTGTCCAACCACATGCTTGAGTTACCTCTGTGTTCCCGCTGCCTTGATGCAGTGCGGGGTACATGCTTGCAAATGGCAATCATAGCACTAATAATAGTGGCCATTCAGAGCAGCTTGACAAGAGGGGTGCTTTCACATGTATTATCATTGGACCCAAGTATGAGTTCCAAGGCTCCTATCATTCATTCCAGCCTTAAATGAGATATGTGATGGCCAGTTCACAAGTAGCTGAGTTTTTTTTTTTTTTCCTTTTTGTGTGTGTGTGTGTGTGTGTTCTTGTGTTACCAATATTTTTTAAAGCCCAAGAATCAGGATTTGAAGAGTGCGAATATACGTAATGCTACATTTATTCACCTGTTATACAATTTTCATTTATCTATTTATTGTGTTCTAAATTTGTTATATTTTTACATCCATGCTTTGACCCCTAAACTTTCCTCTTTCTCACCTATTTTTTCTAACCATGTCAAGCGTAATTAAGTAGTTTTCTAAAGCTAAGCTGGATTTCAGTCTATTTGCTGTGCTTTGTGTTAATGTCGGTGCTTTTTCTGCCCTGCCCTTCATCGACCAAAAGCATTTTCTTGCTCTCTCTCTTGACTCTGTTTCCTCCAATGAATTAAAATCATTTTATCTGTCATCTATTGCAGTTAAAGGATAAACCATTTTAAGTGAACACCACAGATATCCAGGGATGGAGCCCGATAAGAGTTTATTGATGTCAGCGCTGTTTTACTTATCAGGCACATTCTTTATTGATTATCATATTTATTGGCTCAGAATCAATTTTCTGTGAAGGTGAAAAGTATGTTTTTTTTTTTATATGTTTTCAGCAGTAATGAAACTACTGAAGACATTAGGAAGCATGCCGTAGGCTACTCTGCTCTGGTGTTTGGATACCCCTTCATGGCTGGCTGGCCTATCTATTTTAATTTTCACAATTTTTTGAAGCCTCTTGGGCTGTTTGGCATTTAATATGTCACTGGTGTTTTCACTGTCACCAGAAATGATCAATTATAGAAATGAGCAAAGTCTTTCTTTGGACCGCTTTCCATCTGCATCATATGAGCAGAGTTTTTTGCTACGAGTAAACTTTCTGAGTTTATTATGATTTTTTATTTTTCATTTTCTACGGGCAGCAGTGGTTAGTGCAGCGGTTAGCACTTCCGCTTCACAATGATATGGCTCCTGTTTGAGTTCCGACAGGAGACCTTTCTGTGCGGAGTGTGTGGGTTTCCTCCCACGGTCCAAAAACAGGCGATAGGTTAAAATGGAGGCCTCTAGCTGTGTTCCTGACCGCAGAATGTATGGAATAGATAATGAATGAATGAATAAATGAATGAATGGTTCTTTGTTTCACTGTGTCCAACTCCAATTTCTTCTTGTAATGGACAACCCTCTGATGGAAAGTGGTTTATTATTATTATTATTATGATTCACCGTTGGGATTGTTATGCTTTGGAATTTATAATTCTGATGTATTAGACAATTGCGTATTTGCCTGGAACCGGTTTTTGATGGTCACCCTTAATCGGTGTCTCTATATGTACCTACTTAACAGTTATTTTCAAATACTGATTGAAATATTTACTTTTTTCCTGAAGTGATTCTGTACAACAAGAATCCATCATTTCTGTTCATGTCCTTCAGTTCATTTTGAGTCATTATGTTCCATTAGCAAATTGGGGAAATGAACAAACAGTATAGTTTTCTCCATGAGGAAGTTTGTTGCCTCAGGGCTCTGCCCTGCCTTTCTATAGGATCTTACTGAAAACGCTTTCGATGCATCTCCGTTCACTCAGTGTGATTCTTCAAAGTCTGTCAGCATTTTGGAAAAGGCTTCGTGACTTTGCACAATAAAGTTGCCAATCGACAGTGTGTTCAGGTTAGATTGTTACTGAAGTGTTGCACAGTTTGTTCATTCTTTGAGAGATCATTTTAAATCTGTTATATCCCCGTTCTTACTGCTTTGAACAATCCAGGAAAGCAGCATTAGAGTGACACCAGGGGCTTTATCACTTCTTTTATTTTTTTATATTAATATGTGTTTATTCCATTGCCAAAAGACATTCATCAATTTAAATCTTTACTTATCATAATCATTCTCATCTGGAGTGGACTTTCATGGAAAATTAATTATCATGGTGCATTTCAAATACTCTTGGTAAAATTACCAGATGAATGAGTTTGTTTTGTGTCAAGATTTGCATGTAATAGAGTTGTGGACCACTCTGAATTCCACTCTGAATTCTGTGATTACGTTTCAACTTGAAACTTCGCAATCTAAATTAACATTATAACTTCACCCAGGGCCTTGACGAATTCAAATTTGCTAATGACTCCCTTCACATTCGAAGCAAAAATTCCAAGAAAGAGGCAAAATAGTTGTGAAATTATCAATCATGCATGTCTGGCGATATCATAAAGTATTTCTGGGGAATCTGATTTGGCTTCTTCATCTCTCTCTTAACTCTTAGAATTTAAGATAGTATTAAACCTATGAATCTGATATTCTAACTTATCAGACCTCATGGTTGTGTGACTGCGAGTGGTAACTCCTATGAGCAGAGACAATAATACTCTCTTTGAATTAATAAGCTCGGAATTTCTCGAGGCTAATGAAATGCTCGTATCACATTCGAAGCAACCTGACCAGAGGGGCAAAAGAAAGCCCTCAAAACACTTAGTTGCGTGATTGCATGGAGAAATTGAAATGCATCCATGTGGTTCCTGTATTGGCCCAGGTAATGTGTCATTATCAGGAAAAGCCCTCCAGGTATTCGCATAATTTATTGGAGTTGGGGAAGAGGGGAGCAAAGGCCATCAGTCTTTCTTAACAAACTGCATTACAGAGATTGAGCAATCCATCATCAAATTCCAACTCAAGTCTCATACGGTAATGAATAAGTCCTCTCACTGAGTCTTATGGTATTTTTTGCCCTTTTTATCTTTTCTCTGGTTTATTCTTGCGTCAGTTTTTATTCTGTATTTTTTTGCAGTTTTTGTGGATGTGAGGGTAAGAAATATGGATTGCCATTAGACAGACATCCACGGATCTACACAGACCAATCGCTGTTTCACCTTAGCTGCTTGGCAACTTTCAGGTCATCGTTAAACTCAGCCTTGACTATACCAGCTCTCTTCGTAGGCTATTGTTACACCTGCAGCAGGAAACCTTTCAGAATAAAGCTTTAAACCTTCACAACATACTCTCTGCTCTGTGCCAATTTGATAATGTATTGCGGCTAGGGAAAGTGTAGCATTTAGCACCTAAAGACCAATTAATTCACCCAAGACTTGGATAAAAGAAAGTAGCTTAAGCGCAAAAATGCCAAGCTCAGATTCAGCAGGTGGACAGAACTATCACTCCACTTATTCACAGGACACATATGCTTTGTTGAAAACTCGAATATTGACTCTCCTGCACTATATATGAGTTCAAGGTGGACCTACACCTAGACCTAGTGTACACGGTCTGCAACGCAGAAAAGAAAGAGCTTTTCACATCGCCGTCTTTACGAAAACACCACAAACACGGATCAGAACCCTAGGGTTGAGAAATAACCCATGGACCTGATTCGCCAAAGTAAGTGGCTCACATCCCAATCACGGGTTCAGGTGAGATTTGTGAAATGTTATTATCTCATCTGTCTCCTGATAAGAACAATAACTTGAATCAGTAATTGATGTAGTTCAAAATGATCTCATGAAACAGTTTTAAATATCATGCCCTCAAATGTTCTTGAATTAGATGTGTCCTGCAAGGGAATCACTGTTCCAATCAACAGTTGAATGCGCCTTAGAGTTCAATGTGTTATTTATGTTTCACATGTAAGGTGCAATTTCTTATGTTTTATTTCATTATCAAGGTGCAATAAAAAAAAAAAAAAACAAAGAAAAAAACAACCACCTATTTGCTGTTACACAAAAATTTAGCACCAACAGAGCTAACTTCTGCCCCAAGTCGTTCTGTAAATTTTGGCTCTTGATTATTTGATTTTCAATTTGATTTTCCATGGCTTGTAACCGGACCCGGGTACTAACTTCATACCACATACTGTGGTATGACAATAAAGTTTCCTTGAATCCTTGAATATTTATATTTGGGTGAAAATGAACCTCGGAATATATCTCGGAACATAATATCAAAAAGTGTGTTATATTTCTTAACAAGATTGATTGGAGAAAGTGTTAGTCCTGTTGCATACAAACTGAGTATGAAACATCATCAACACTCATTGAAGAACTTCTCCCATGTTCTCCAATGTCGGGATCCTCTGTTTCTGAGAGATGTCAAAGATGCACTCTGTGTCCTCAGATGGCCCGAATCAAACACACTTATGCAGCATGAGCGCTGATGGAGCATAACTGCCGAAAACAGTGGTGTAATGAGTGATTGATGTCTCCTGAACACCAGCCAGAAACATGTTTCACTCCTTTTGGAAGACAAGATGACATACCTGAGGCTGTCACATTGCTTTGACTGAAGGTGATATTTATGTTAAGTGGACGGTTGAACCAGTATTCCCACTGTGGCTCTTTATACCTGTGCACATCGACACTTTTCAGCAAAAATCAATAATGAATGGGGAAAATGGCTCAGGCTGCCACCATGCATGGTCACTCAAGGCATTGTACAGTGCAGCACTGAGCAGATTTTACTTGAAGGAAATTCCTAAAGATATATTGATCAATAATTTTCACATTTTCAAACATTAATTCATATTTGGTGATGAGAAAAAAAGAAAATGGAAACATTCTAAAATTGATAAAATAAATATATACTTTGTTGCACACCAGTACGTAGGCCGATACACAGGAGGTTAAAGTAGCTGTTTTTTAAATGGAATGGGATGACAGCCAAAAGTACACTCGCCACTAGGTTTTCCACTTAATACGACTCACTGCTTCTGCTGTTTGTGAAATTGGAGTGCAAACATTGGCAAAGAATAAATAAGAACAAAAAAATAGTCCAGAACAGACTATTTTATTAATTTTATATTCAAATCCATCCATCTAATTATGCAAAGGATTGAAAAGATATCAACGTAATGTTTGCTGTCCAATGTTTCCCGACCAAACCATTTCACTCTGCATTCCTTCAAGGATCATATCAAGTCAGCTGAATACAATTTAGCTATATTTATCAAATGGGCCCCAGGCTTTTATCCAGAAACAATGTCCTAGAGGAACAAACATCACAGAATGGTTATTATCTAAAGAGGACCGTGGGATGACCAGTTGGTACTGCTGTTTTTTCAAGCCGCAAATGTGTGCATTATACTTTACTATTCACTTTCTTGTGAATGTTCTTTCAAGTCCAACTCCTGCTAAGGTATTCAGTTTGGGTTTTTTTTTTTTTTTTAGATAAAATGTTTTAATACCAAACACTCTCTGTGTTAGATTGCAGGACTTTGAATGAGGGGAAACACAGTGGGTTCCACCGATGTCTTTATATTGTGTGCGTTTGTGTTCACCAAAAGATATCTGCATTTGCATGTATGTGGTCGAAAGAGACATTTCTCATTCTTTATGATTGCGTACCTTTCAGCAGATGTAAAATACGCTTAAATTATAAATCAAGCAATAATACTAATATTCGACATTTTCTTTCACAACCATGTTTCAATTTCTTTTGAAAATTAAACAGAGAAAGCTTTCTTTGTAAAGCCCCTCGTCTCTTCTTGTTCATTGTTGCACATCTCAGTGGGATTGTCTGGTTATTTGCTCTGTATTTTTTTTTTAAAGACAATTTTTCAACTCAGACGTGTGCAAGGCTATTCATTATCTGAATAATCAACTAGTGTGTTCCAAGAGCCCAGACACCCAGGGGATGAGCTGGGTGATTTTCTGCCTCAAATAAAACCTAGCTATGTACTTTTATGGAATTGTTTAGAATGACTGAAGTCTAAGCCTCCGATTAGAGCAATATCAATGCAGGCAATAAAGACCCCCGATAGCCTGAGAAGATAAATGACCTCCAGAAAAGGACTCTAAAGGATGATCTGGCTCGTATATATTTTGAGAGATAATTTATTCGCCATTTATATAATGCTGGGGACAAAGGCCATCATTTTGAACAAATGCCACATATGGCATAGAAATTGTCTCTTCAATAATCAAGCCAGTTCATGTGCGGTTCACGGTCTTCAAATCCAAATGGGTTCTGATCCGTGTTCGTGGTGTTTTCGTAAAGATGGCGATGTGAAAAGCTCTTTCTTTTCTGACATTTTCATTACGCTCTCATCAGGAACTTTTGCTGGCAGGAGGACCTAAAATGGCAGAGGACATACCCGCTAATACACTGCCACTTTAAACGTTCCTAATTTCAATCATAATCTTGAATAATGTACATCCAACCTAAACTCCCTCATTTCATCCCTCAGAAGTCTTGGCAAGGCCCAGAAGTCTAATCCCAGCCACAATTCTTTTTGATCCTTTGCACACCAGTGGGAGTACATCAAGCATTGCTCCGGATCTGAGTACGGTCAAATAAATCAGGACTGATTTCACATGTGCCGGTAATTGATTAGGACTGAAATGGCAGTTTTTTTTTTTTTCCTTCCTTTTAAGTTAAGCACTGTTGCAGACTTTGAGCTCTCATCTCAAATTAATATTTGTCAAATGTCACTCTGGCAAGCGGCTCTTTCTGTCTCGTCTCAATCAAGTTGCAAGAAATACTCCTCTTCATAAGAAAGCAGATTGTTTAAAGAATTTTAAAAAATGGCCAGCATAACTTGTCAGAAAGCAAAGGCTTCTGTCCGACATTAATGCAGAAGTATTTATTTGGACATTTTTTTGCTGGCCGATCACCTTCTCTTCTCAGCTGTTTGCAAACCACATTGTTTTTTGAGGTTTTACCACAACAAAACATTCAAAACCAGTTTCAGCTGGTCAGCCTGACTGGCCTGGGGGGGAAGAACTCTGACATTTTTTGGGGGGGGAACGGCGAGTCCGTTCGGCGGGGCTCCACATCAAAGGAAGCGGTTGCTTCAATTCGTTGCTCAGAGGAGGTGAAAAATGCCGGAATAAGATTGGTAATCAGGATGAGGTTTTGCTGCGGGTCATCAGGAGGTGAAGCGCCGTCAAAATCTTTTGTTATTTAGTGCCCACGTCATCACGGCTGCAGGTGGTCCCATGCAAACGGTGCACAGGTATAAATATTATCTCCAAAGCTTAGGGATTGTATTCATATCACAGATGCTATGATAAAGTGTCATTTAGTTTTATAATATTGACCTCTGTTAAAAAAAAAAAAAAAAAAAAGGTTAGACAGATGTTTGATTTGCTAAGGGAACTCTGCATGGTGAGCCTGAATGCATCTGCCTCCAGCATCCCCTTTTACTACCAAAATAAACTCTTTGCATATTGTAGAATATTTATAACCAGATGTCCTGCAACAAAAATGCAAGGGGACAGCAGAGGAGACTTTAAGTAACCTCAGATGAGGGTTAACTGTCAATGTTACAGAGACACCTATCTTACTGCAGCGTGGACAGTACAAGCCCTGGAAGTAGCATTTTGGTTTGTAAAATTCAGCATTGGTATTTAGAAATTTGATTTTGATGGTAATTCAAAGTAGTTGTCTGGGGAAAAAAGAAATAAAATGTTTAGATTGACAGGATATGGCTGTGTGTTATGCTTTTCCCAACAATCAGTTGTAAAACCTGTCCTTTTATAGTGACTTTTAAGGTCAACAGATAAATAAATCAAGCAACCACTTCCAGCTGTGTGACATCGTAAGACGTCTACCAAATACGTCAGGTGGCTGTAATTTTCGGTGCAAAGAAAACAAACTTACCTGAATATGGCAGGAATGCTAAAAATGCCAAATTTTTGAACCAGCATCGATAAAATTTAACTTTTTCAGTGTATTTGAAACTGTGTACTTTTTAACCAATGTATATGCTAGAGTCGATGTGTCAATGACCCGTCTCCTCCATCCTAGCTTTGGAGGGAAGCATGAATGATCCAAAATTCTGTCGGCAATCCATGTTCCACCCACAGAAACAAACCTAGTGGTTCATGAATCAGTCAACAGACAAAAACCTGAAGCTGTTTAAAATTTGGATTTTTTTCGCAGAAGTTTGCATTTCAGTTACCTCTGCCAGTTTGAAAAGAAACTAAGCTCACAACCAATATCATCTCACCTTCTGCATGCAATGCATTCAGATGTTCCTCACTCTACAAAACCATCTCTTCCTCTTCCTGCCTCTCATCCCATTTGCAGGGTTTGGTGACAAAAGGGGCAATAATCATATCACGTACTGCATTATGCTTAACTTGCACTGGACTTCAGTGAGGCCCTCTTGAACAGCTTTATTTTCGTCGCAGGAACATGCAGTATGTGTGTGTGTATATATATATATATATATATATATATATATATATATATATATATATATACACATATGTGTGTATACATATATATATATATATATATATATATATATATATTTATGTGAACTCTGTGTCAGGCCACCAATATTCCCAGGAGCCTTGCTGGTGCATCGACACAGAGTCTTAAGAGCCCCGGACAGTACGGGTGGAAAGGTTGTGCATACAGCCTGCATATTATGTTTTGTGAGTTTGCCTCTGCCTCCTACCTTGTTATGAAAACAGAATAGCCAAAATGCCATGGAGGCAGAGGGTGCACTCTTGAACTAGAGATGAACTGCAAGTCTTTGCAGGAATGTTAAAAAAAACACACCTGTGTTTGTTAAGATCTGTGTCAACTCAATCCCATTCATGTGAATAACACATTTTATTATTTGAAAGAGAAGGTCATGACATCTATCTGAATGTGTTTGTGCTTCCGTATTACTGCAACTCGAGTCAAATTACTGTTAATTCAGACATTACAGTAATTTCAGGAGTATTGAACGCAACTGAATATAAGCCGCACCGGCTAAAGATAATGGTATCGCTATCTTTGTTTTCGTCCTGCGTACTAAAACCATTGAAGTCGTCTTCTTCAGCGTCGGAATGGAACAGCCGCAGAATCTTGTCAGCCCCCTAAAATCCATAAATTAGCGGCAGCGTTCATAGCGTGTGAAAAAAGTAGCCGCTTATAGTTTGGAAATTACGGTATGTTGTTTTGTTAGAGAATCGAAAATGAATCAATTTACATTCATCAGGGGGAAAACAGACAAAGCACATAGCGTTAAATGTGTAAGAATAAGCAGAAATGACAGAAACATTTCTGTACACTGCTGGGATTTGGTTTGGGATATTGGGCCCCCAGAGGCATCAGAAAATTGGTGGTGAAATCTCTCTACTTTCCTCCTTCTCAAAGTCTTGTCACAGCGTCTGCATTGCGGTTATATCCCGCTCAAATCGTCCTGCCAGACTTAAAGCCAGTGACAAAAATGAACACTTGCCAAATGTAGACAAAATCTTTTCTTGTCAGATAAATCAATACTGTCACCTGCTGCGATAGCCAGCAACATTTTCCAGTTTAGTAAAACTGTTTTGTTTCCACCATTTGAATGCCTCGGCGGTTTAGTGCTTGGCCTGAGGGCTGTTAGATTTGAGCTTAAACTTGGTCCCCGCTGACTACTGCTACTGCCTCTGATAGAGAGCCAATAAAAACGAAATAAAAACGTGGCTCTGAATCCAAAAGGCTCTTGATTGGCTGCTTGTTCTGCTGGCTGCCAACGCAGCAATATTGTCATGTGTTCTTGCGCTGCCAGGATCATTAACTGGCCTCACATAACAAAGCCAGACTGAAAATGAGAAACATTTCCCTTCAAATAGACATTGCATGTGTTTGGCTGTGCCACACACAATTCTCTAATGTAAACTGTGTCCGACTCTAATTACAAGATTAGGTGGAGGGACAAGTTGAATATATTTATCCATGATTTTAGCATTATGGCTCACTGTTAAAAGCTTCAAGTTCAACTATCACATCAGTTGTGATTTACAGAACCAAAAAAAAACATTCCTTTCCTGTTTCTGACAATGTTCTCAGGCTGCATAGAAGTGATATATAGATTATTGCATCATATGAGGTTCCCCTTCAGTTGAGTGCATGTGATAAGGCTGGTTAAGCATTTGCATGTGATAAGGCTGCATCCTTAACATGACTTTGTCTGAATAACCATTCTGCATGCAGACCATAGCTGGGCTTAACCAGTTGTTTGTGGTACTTACTTACTCACTGGCATTCAGAGACGATGAATGCCTTGTGATATATTGTAATCTTTTGTCTAAAATGACAGGGGTATAAATCAACAGATTTATTGAACAATGCAACCAAAAGAACTATACAGATAATTCATAAATAAGGTTGGTAACTAGATTTGAGATTTTTCTTTTTAAAGCCTAAGATTTACCAGAGCGCATTGATAGCAGCAACTTTAAGTTACATCCATCACACATGCAAAGATGTCCACTTAATGAGCTACCAGATAAAATGGATTTCCCCCAGGGCACAATAAACCAATGGTTGACAATCGCTCAGTAGCTTTTTCTTTTCCTTTTGGCTGCTCCTTTCAAGGCTTGCCACAGCGAGTGATCTGCCGCCATCTAACCCCATCTTCTGCGTCCCCTTCTCTCACATGAAATACAAGTTTCACCAGCCATAAATATGCTCTTGGTTGACAGTCACTCGGTATGTGTTCAAGTATATTCAGCTTGTACTTACTTACTTCATATCCATCTAAAAAAGATTTAATTAAAATAAAAATGTTTGAAATGTAATCTGATTTAGTTGATAGCCAGTTGTGGCGTGCAAGTTGATGTATCTGCTAAATTGTCACAAATATCTGGTTAAGAATACTTCTTGAGAGCATCACAAAAAAATCTATGTCAACATATCTGCTGGGAGGTTTCAATCCCTGTGGGGTTCTGGTTTAACACAATACGCTTTTATTTGCTCAGCTGGGACTCACAAGCACATTTTATGCTTTCCCACTATGTTTAACAAATATCCTCGGTCTCACCGTCTCCGCCTCATCCCTCGGGCTGCAATTGATTATCACCGTATTTTCACACATGTCACAAATGTAACGTATTTGACTGTGGGTTGTATTGATAGACATAGTGAGATATTGTTTTTTACTGTCGAGCAGCTGCTATATCACACATTCTGGAAAAAAAAAAGACGAATAGAACATTGCTTTCAAAGTACAATTGGATTACATATAACTGCTATAATCTTATATGTATATGTATATGTATATGTGTGTGTGTGTGTGTGTGTGTATATATATATATATATATATATATATATATATATATAAAAGATATATAAAAGTATATAATCAAAGTTTCATACAACGTCCTTGTTTTAGCCCAGTGTCTAATTATGTAAATACTCTACTTAAACTTGAATCGCTTAAGGATTACTTTGAACGTAGCAAGGACGGTGTCTGCGCCCTTGAAGAAAAGAAGAAGCAGAATGTTTGTCATACCTAGTGTTAACTAGTGCTTAACTTCAGGTGAACTAACCGTAGAAATCTGAGAGGAAAAACGTTGAGACAAAGCTTGTATTCTCTATTCCCTATTTATGTCTCTGTCTATCTGTACATTCACACATCACTGTATTTATCCAATATCCGTCACTGGCTTCTCTTCAGAGTTTTGATCCAGGTTAATATCATGGTGCTTATTGGGAAGTTTGGAGGGTCAAAAGACACTTTATTTTGCTGACCTGCTCCACCCTTAAGAGGGCTCTTCGGTCACCCAATCAATTATAATTGGATGTCCCTCAAACTCATTATAAAGTCAAAAGTGACAATACTTTCGGTCTGCGTTTGCAAAGTTAAGGAGAGCTCTGAGATCATAATGCGTATTCTCGACTCCACTCGAGGGATTGCAAAACAAGTTTATTTTTATTGAGTTAATGTTTTCAATAACATTTTCCGTGGGCTATATGACTGTCAAATCCACTTGTCCTCTGATCTAAATTATCTTTGTAAGTATATTTGTTAGTGTCTGTGGGGGTGGTGGTAGCAGGAGTTTCTAAGTATGTATATTTGTCAACAGAAGTGAGCAGAACCTTAACGTAGTGCTCTCCTGCATATGCAGACTGTGTACTTTCCCATCAAGTAAAGTAAATAAACACTTTGACATCTGCCTCTCTGTTGACATTGTAATTGGAAGTCAAGGAGGGTCAATATTTCTTTTCCCTTCCGTGTCAGTAAGATATTATCCTTGTAAAATGCCCCGTCTATGGTATTAGCCTCAAACTCTGCCCACACTGTACCACAATAGATTATTCCTAGCTCCACTTAAATTTCATCCACGGTCATACAAGTGAACTTTAACATTCAAAATAATGAAAGTGAATCGCTAGATATAGTAACTGACTACCATGGGTTACTATTTCAAACTTGGCCATTTCAGATCAATAAAAGTTTGGAAATGAGACAGTGAAAGCATTACAGATTATTTTCCAGCTGCCTGGAATTAAATGTAAATTATTAATAACACAAACACATTAGCACAGAATTATTAGCTGTGTATTCTGCTGTCATTTGGCTGCAACTGTGATTGGCAGATTAGTCTCCATTTGCTTGTGTAGGGATTATGATATTAGCTCGGCTGCCAGGCGGTGAATGTTGCGCTTGGCAGACATGTGGATCTCTATGTTTACATATGGCTCTTCAATATTGTCTGCGTAGGAATTTCAGTTTTGACTTATGTCTTTTGTCTGAGTTTGCACACTGTTGTGAGTGGGCAGAGAATCTGTCTCTCCTGCCTGTTCTTCTTGTATAGACTTAATGTGCTACATGCTGGCGTTTTCATGTACCCAAACCACCGCAGAACAGTTCTGACTCTCTATTTGTGTGTTGTAACCGCCTGCTGTTATTGCAGTGCAGTTGTTACTGAACCGCCCATGGGAGCAGCCCAAGACATCAGGGCTTGCAGCCTTGCCAAGCAGTCTCCCATGTGAGACACATTTGCCACAGAATTGTTCTGTCACCACATCCACCTCAAGAGTCTATGCACTTCTACTTCTGCAGCAGAAGGAAACACACACACACACACACACACACTGGATCTAAAACAACACAACACTGGTCTCTTTCCAAGTTCATGTTTATCCATAGGAACACACGCGTGTGGTGTCTTGACTTTGCAAATAGGAGACAATTGGTGATAGAATGCCAGCACCCTTCCAGAGAATAAAATCCTCTTTCCTCCAGAAAAGATGTGAAACAGTGGATCAGATACACATTGTTGTGTCATTCAAGCCAGCATGTCTTGTTATCACTCTCGGTTTTGGCTGTCTGCCTATCGCTCCCCTCTCCCTCCCCACAATCCCATCCCGCTCCATCCAGCTTGGGAACGGCATCACAGCATCCTTCAGCAGCATGCCCTAGCAGCTGAAAGGCATGCTCATCTGACCGCAGCATGCAGCAGTGTCAACTCAGACTCTGTTCACAGGCCATTTGTCACGGCTTCTCAAGTTTTTAACCTTCCGGTCGGTTCTCTCTCCGCGAGGTCACTGACATCCACTTTATGAACCTCTTCGTGTGTCCTCTTCCACCTGCTCTTCCTGTTTTCTTTCTCCTTCACCAACTTTGCCCTGAGAGAGTTTGTTGCGGTGTTCTCAGAGACTGATTGGAGGGATGATGTGGGCGGAGGGTAGGGGCTGTGGGGGACCGGTGAGATGGAGAATTAAGGGAGGGGCAGGTTGCTGGAAGGCTTTGCTCTGTGGCTGGCCTTGTCAAATTGACTGATGAGAAAGGCAAGCTTGTGTTCTTGGCAGGCTGGGGATACATCCTCCTGGCTTCACTGATACACTTATCGCGGTATAAGTGGCGGGAGAGGTTGCCATCACACTGAAATGGTGTTAATAAGATTAGGCCGCTGCACATCACGCCTTATGAGATTGGGTTTTGGCTGACGCGCATGCGATGTCATGTGAATTCGCTCCTCCCCGGTTTCAGCTAAGCACAGTTGAAGAGATGAAAAATCTATGGTCGGAGTAAGTAATGAATGGTGACTGAAGGACGTATTCGTGTTCGCTCGGATTCAAAAGAACCGTGTCCAATGTCAAATAGAGGGCAGGAGGACAGGTGAGAATAAATAAACCAAACAGAGAGAAGGTTTTCCGCTTTGGAGAATCATGTTCAACTCAAGACACCCTAATTGTACTTCTGTGAACATCTGGGCAATTTCTGTGCTCTCCTTTGTTTGTTTGACCCTCAGGTCTCTCGCTGTCATTGAATGATCCACATAATACAAGAAGCCTTGCTCATTCATGGATACCAAGTATGGCATAAGATCTCCAAGACCAATTGGATATCTGTGCGGCTGAGAATTTTTAACATTTTTATTCGGTTTATCAAAAATTTAACCCCACAATATCATGCAGAAGCAGCCTCTCTGGGCAGTAAAAGATCCTTCAACATGAGGATTAGATTCAGCTGCTTTTACGTTACTCCAAGTCCCAAGGAAACTGAAGGAATTCTAAGAAGCCAAATGACTCGATACATTTTTTTTTTTTTTTTTTGTCTCTCATATCCACCAGCTAAAATTAATGCACGCTTCAACGTGCAATAGCATCAGTAAATGGATGAGGAAGGCAAAAGAAAAACAGAATAACTGATAACAGAACTAATAACACATTCCTCCCTTTTGCATCCAAGCAATGCAATGCTGCATATCAATAACCGCATTTAGCTGTCCAAACAATTTTTAGCCCTGTTGTTTCTTTCGGATGACAGAGCTGCTGTGCTCTGCTTGGCCATTTCCTCCTAAGAAGATGGTGTTTTTACACTTGCAAGAATTGCAGAATATAAGTCAGAGGGTATCGTCCAAACACATCTCGGAACATTCATGATAAAACGGAATGACGGTTTGACAATCAAAAAAAGTGTTAAATCAGGATGGGGGGGAAAAAAAAAAGAATTTCAAAACAGGTGAGGTTATGTTAACACATTGTCCTGACAAAACTAAAAGAGAGCATGATTAAAATGTAGCGTACGCTCCTATGACTACTCAACTGCTTAAAATACCATGATCTAAATTATTTTTGGCAATACTGCTATCACAGGAATCAAATGAGACATTCTGCAACGTAAAAAAAAATGAAAGATTTATGAGCTTTTGCAAGTAAACTACTGTTAACTTTAAAAATGAAACCTAAAATAAACACAGACGTCATGGCGGATGTATTTGATGAATGACTAACAAAGACGCACATTGGAAATGATTTTTACCTTCCATGCGGACAACACCGCAGGTTTTCAGGGATGGATAAGATGATCTTATCTTAAAGAAAATGATTCGCTTTTATCATGCCAAAAAAATTAAACGTTAGATACAAATTGATGGCCAGCATTCCTTCGATCGTGATCATTTGTTTTTTACGGTTTCTGGTAGCCAATAGTGTAACCTTTGTATTTTGGTGCGGTTTTACGCACAGATGCAAAATATATATTTTTTCCACATCAAAAGATCATTAAGATAGAGTCCTTAGATATTTTATATGAATGCACAAATGAACAACTCCAAAGGATATCGTCATGCCATTTTTCCATCCGCAATTAGGTATGAGAAGCGGCAAGACCTGGGTGATCGTCTAATTCTCCTGAACTCTGACGACTCTGCGAGGTGATGGCCCGATCATCACTGTTTACAGCTTTAATTATGTTTTGAAGGGCCTTTCTTTTTTCCGGCACTCCACAATGTTTGCTTTAAAAGAAAAAGCCTTGTATTTGAGTCAAACTGCTTTGATTCACTAACTGCAAACAATGGAGGTTCTTCGTATCAGCGATCAAAGGGAATTTGCAGAGTTCAATGACGGCAGCTAACTCCGAAGCACACAAACACACACGCAAATAAATAAGTATCCTCACAGGCAAGCCGTCTACGAGTTTTGAGGATGTGAATAATAGAAAAAGGAAAAATGTACTGAACTAACATCTTTGATTGTTGAACACTAAAAGCTGAAATTACAGAGATGGGTAGCAGAGAGCTGTAAATGGTAGGTTTCTATTTTATTTATTTTTTCTTCTTCTTTTCATGTAGAAAATGTTATGTCATTTGGAAATAGACACTTCAATCTCTGCGTCAACAGGAGCTCCCTGCCCCACAATATTGCTTGAGGGTAAGGGCTGGATGTCCTTTTGATTCTTTCACCATGACAGAGTTCAGATTGCATTGCCATACCACAACACCTCAGGGGAAGCGGTTTTTATGCCTTCCCTGGACAGAACCATAGCGAGATGAGGTTGCTTGAATTTTCATTTGTGCTGGATTCTTTTGCGTCATTACAACCAGTCCTATTTCGAGAATGCGAGGCGTACTGATGCTGACGTGAGTTGCATCAGTCCAAACTATCTAGAACTTACCTTTCCCATTCAGACAGTTTCTGAGCTTTCAGTTTTAAGAATGTGTCCATCATTCATTCATTCGTTCATGCTGATAGGTGGAACACACTTGTAAACACTACAAGTGTGTTCCACACCCCTCAAATCAACAACCAGAGACATTTTTTTTGCCGGTTAATTTCGGTGGAATCAGACTGGGTCTTTTCAGAGTCTTTAAAAGGTCTTGCGGTGGAAAAAAGGACTATTGATATATTTCGCTGAATTTGCAAAGCTGTTATTTTTTTAAATTGAGATGTGTTTGGAATTTTGTGGCCGTGTCCAGAAGGTGTTTACACTTAGGCTGTTAATGTAATTCACCTCACTCATAATTTACCTCACCAATTTCTATTTTCCATGTTTAATCAAGTCTTCAAATTATTAAATTACCTTGTTTTCTTATTTCCTACTGAAATTACTTCGTTAACTAAAAGTCATCTGAGAGTTGGTTCATGAGGCAAGGTCAAGTGGAATTCCACTGAAGGCAGTCACATTAAAGAATGCATGGACTGTATCATATATTATGACGTTAGCTTCGCACGCTTTAACAGTCAGGAAACTAGCTTAACAAAATGAGGCAGTGTGCCTCCAGGCATTTTAGCCTTTGATTTTCTTGTAAGGCGGTTTATATATTTTCGTCCATCGATTCTCTAGCGCTTATCCTTCACTCGTGGTCGCGGGGATGCCGCAACCTATCCCAGCTGTCATAGGGCAAGAGGTGGGGTTCACCCCGGGCCGGTCTCCGGCTGATCGCAGGGCCACAAATAGAGACGAACAAAATCTCACTCTCTCATTCCTACATCTGGGCACATTTTCAAATTAACCGTCTGCATGTTTTTGGATTGTGGGAGGAAACCACTGTGTGTCTTTGTCATGTTATGTGTTTAATATGAATTAAACTCAAACAAAAATGGATGGAAGATACTGATCTTAATCAATTCTCAACTAGGAACGGCCAGAAATGACAGAATCAAGCCAATACTTGCAGTTTCAAAATCAACACGTTTACCAAAAAGACCATTAGTCGGTGTTCAAAACAAATGCTGCTTAAAGATGTTTTTCAGTGATGCCTCAAAACATGCAGTGTGTGCTCCTGTTTACAATTCGGTAAGGGACGCAATGCAGATTTGCTCTGTCGCTCAATATGTACGTGGTTTTGGTTAATATGAAGGCAAGATTAGTGTTGTACAACATTATTAATAGACAAAGAGAGTCTTTTATCATTCACTGAACATTTGGCTGAAATTATTTTTTATAATCAGCAAATCGAGTTTCAGATCTCGTCCTAGTGTCAATGCACTCAACATTAGTTTCATGACCCCCGTGGTTTACAGATAATTGCTTATTACTTAAAAAAAAATTGCAAAACATCATTGGACAAAAATTGATGCAGATTATATAAAGGGAGTCAGGAGAAAAGCAAAGATTTGATTGGGGACTGGTGTTTTACCCATAAAAGGATTTGTTCAGGGGCAGAGCTTCCCTTGTGACAGAGAATGATGTTATTGGTTGAATTAGATATCAATAGGCAGTGTCAGACTGGCTGCATATGATTTCCAATAATGCTGTGCTAAGAAGAGTTGCGTGTTTGCCGTAGTATACGGTCAATTAAGAAGCCCAGCAGTTTATCTTCTCATCTGCTGAGGATGACCGCGTAGATTATAAAGCTGTTTGGCTGTAATGTACTTTTCTTGGAATCAATACCGGGTTTCTCATGGGGTTTCACGCGATGTTCGCGTCGGAGTTTGATGTATCTGCAGTAATCTCTTCAGATAAACTTTGCGGCGTTGTCTTATTCTGCATTCTTTTGTGTCTGTGTTTGATGTTAAAATCAGAATGATTGTAGCATTAAAATCCCCATCTCAGGTTAAAGAATAAACCATCTTTGATTAGCCTGTTATGGCCTTTCCTTGTGTATGTTAGAGGTGGGAATTTCAATTAGTTTTTTATTTAGACTTAGGGATGTGCTGCTGTTTCAAGGGTGTGGAGTATCTGATAGCTCATCAGATGAGCTATTTTGTCACTGAATACTTTGTTTTTTACGTTTTTACTTTCTACCAAAGCTGATTTACTGATAACGCAAAATAGGAAATCTGAGTGTTTCTTTCCCTCTCAAATAGCCTTACAAAAAAGGGACAAAATCAGTCCTCATTATAGATGAACGTTTTGAGTAGGTCTTCAGCCTTTTGCAGGGGCCAATGGCATCCACATTAACATAATTATTCATTAAAATGCAAATAGATCCAGATGTTCCACAAGCAACAGATGTGTGCTCCTTGTTTGCAGTGGCTCAAAAAAAAAATCTGCACAGAGATGACAACAGGGTAAGATCAAAACCACTGTTAACTTATCACAGTGCATTTAATTTTTCAGTTAATATGCTTTCAAAGGAGAGTTGGGAGTCCATACATAATTAGATTTCTCTTTCAACACTGGTACAGACAAGCGGAGTGTCATAAATAGTTAAAACGTCTGCAAATATCATGCGTAGTGCAAATGAAGGTAATGGACACAGAAGACAAACAAGTAAACAAATACTTAATTTAGATGCACTGGTAATTCTCTGCATCATTACTGGCATTAAGCAAGTGGAAGTCGGGCAATGGGCCAAGTGCCATCTCTTGAGAAATAAACAGAGATGACCAGGATGCTTAATTAGTATTTTAATGAAAATCAACATAATTATTTAATGTTTGACAGACATTTATTGACTGAAATTACACTGTGTTATAAAGGAGGGCAGCAACAATGTCTTCACTGGCTAGACAGTTTTCACCCTTCAATTCAATATTAAACAGGTACTGGGATTCCATAAAGTTATTCAGCTATGCTTCTGCACTCGAGTTCCTCAAGGTTTTTAATCATCATAGTGAAATAATGAAAATGAACAAATGACCGTGGTAGCAATTGTCAGTCCCTGAAAGAGTTCCAATCTTTTCATGCAAATGACACAATCTTGTGGACGAAGGATGAAAAAAGGAAAAGAAAAACTACTACAAGTCCGTGAGACGCAGTCTGCGTATGGATTGTGCATCGACACTCACAATGTATTGGATATTAACATTTATAAAGAATCTAGATTGAATGTTAACATTTGTCTGTTTGTGTATGCAACGGTGTTTTAGCTAGTCACAGTAAACATCCAGCAGAACAGCCCTCTGACCATGCAAGCGCGCATTTGCTCCAAGGCAGTTTCTTGTAATGTTTTCATTACTGCAAATCTGAACTTGACCTCGTGTTAATACCTTGCTTGGGTAATTTATAAAGAAGAGGGAAAAAAATATATATATATATATAAACAAGTGAATACATGAAATTCCTCACTTCCAACCAACATTTTGCTCCATCTTTCTACCGCTGTGAAAAAATTCTATCCTGCAGCTATACTTGCCAGCTAATCTGGAAATGGCCTTTATTTCATTATTTATTTCCCTCTGCTTTGATCATCACCAGTTCCGATGTGAACGGCATGGGCTGACACACATTTTTGCCTTTTCCGCTAAATCGTGCCTTCACACGTTATTTTTGGTTAGATTTCAAAAAGTCCAGTGAAAAGACTGAAGGAGAATGGACCGATCAGAACACAATGTCTTGGGGATATTAAAAGTACATTAAATGCTGGTAATAATTGTATTCCCTGCTTTTTAAATGCTTCGCAGTCTGGTTATGTTATGTATTTCATGATGGTCCTGTCGCCCATGTTTTTTCACTTTTATGATATAAGAGACTTGTTATGGACCAGACAAAAAACAAAAAGAAAGAAAATAATCATCACTGTAGGAAAAGGACCGCAGGACTGCAAAGGAAGCGGAAGCTGTGGGTCCCTGTGTAAGAACTCAGATGGAGGGCTGGATGTGTTTATGCATTTTTAGCAGTCGAGTACTTAAACATTATAGACACTGCACCATCATTTACAAACTTAACATTTTATCTCTAGCATCCCTTCCCACTATTCTAATTCACATTGACGTGTGAGGTGTCTCCTGGAGGTCTTCATCCATCCGATGTCTGCCGCTTATCCTGCACTCTGTGTTGCGGGGGATGCTGGACCCTTTACTGGTTGCCGGTCAGTCGCAGGGCCGCATATACAGACAAACAACATTCACTCACTCTTTCGGGACGATTTTTTTCCCTTTTTTTTTTTGCCGTGGGGCCGAAGCCCTAACCACTGCCCCACCGTGCCACCCTCTTAGAGGACTTCTTGATTCCTAATTTTGCATGTAATTTAAGAGTGTCACTTAGGACAGACTCAGTTGACTTTGGGGTCTTTTGTAGTTCATATTATACACCGATGACAGAAGCACTGCTGCTGTAAGAACACTAGCGAACTGCTTTGCCTGGACAAAATATGAAATTTCACTGACAGCTAACTCAAAATAGCGTAATGAAACAGATATTTGTTGATCTGATACAAACATCATACCCTGTAATTATCTTGCTCATTGGCATGTAGTTACCATTCTCTTCCCTTCAGAGCTCAAAGACTAAAACAAAAGGCGGGGAAAAAAAAAAAAAAAGAAAAATCTTCGCCCCAAGCATCATGCACCGGGACAGTGGCATAGATAATGTACCTCATAGGTTATTTACACAGCCCGGCTGAGCTTCCAGTAGATGAAAGATGCTTGCTATTTTCTCCTCAGCCATTCTGTTTGAAAGTTATGTTAATATGCATTGTGTGGGGCCTACTGGGGTAATGCAGGGCAAACAAACATTGTGACATCCCCCCAGGATTTTTTCATCTGATTGGAACGGGGCTCATTGGGGGATTCCAATAACCACTGTTCCTATTACACTCTCTTCTGGCTTCTGCTGCTTCGTCCTCTCAGGCACCACTAATTATTTGACTGGTGTTGAGCAAGCTGATCTGCGAGCCACCTGCTCATTATTCATTCTTAACCCCACCGCATCTCTGGGGTGCCTTGTCCCGTCTCAAAGAATTTTTCAAACCTTAGTCTCAATCAATGAGGTTTAGCTGTGAGAGGTGGCTTCAAGAAGCCAATGCACGCACTCTGTGGCACGCTCTCTTTACAAGTAAACAGTGTCTAGATGGGATCCCCGATGAGTGAAACCATTTGCATGCAAGAAGAAAGTGAGAGTTGAACTTTTATCAGAAACCTGTTTCTACGCCTGGGGATTTTCTACGGTGCAAAATTTATCCAGTTGATGATTTCTCAAGAAAAGTGGATAAATCACGAGTCCAGACAAAAGCTTTTAAGAAATGAGTGAGTGCTGGCTTATTCATTTAACTCTAAATGGTAAATCGTTCCTTGTGTAAGTAGCACATGCACAAGAAATGGAAAAAGGAATTAATGTGATCACACCCAGGGGATCTGATGATTCAGAAAGAGAAAACCATACACACCTTGTACCCTATGTTACTGACAAATCAACCCGAAGCGCCGCAGTACAGAACATAGCGCAGCTGTTACTCTGGTTCCTTCTTCGTATCTATTAATTTGGATTAGTAACCTGTTGTTCCTGCAAAATTGGGAATGGATTTTGAGAAGCTCCCATTATATTCTGATACCCAAGATGTGCAAACAGAAGGAGGGAAATTACGAAAAGTCTGTTCTCGTAGATTCAACAACTGAAACTTTCAGTAAAAATGTCCTTATTGTCCTGATATAACAATGCAACTTTATCCTTATATGGACTGGTATGGTTTGATAAATGGTTTGATCTTTCTTCCAAAGCAAATAGGAAGAATTTGGACAAAATTTATTTTCGTAACTTAAGATTTACTTAAGATCTACTCAAATTGTTCGTAGTTCCCCTCTGCTCTGTATCGTGTTTTCAGTGGGGTGGGCAAACTGGCTTCCCTATATTCAGTCTCGAAATGGATTTCAATTTTCATTTTCATTAATTCCTTGACCTTCTCTTCAGGCTCCTGGCTCATAAGCAGTGTCGTGTGTCAGACCATCACTAATTGTTTTGTTTATACAGATTTGCTTTCAGTGCTCAGGCAGCTGAAGGACAGACACCGCAGTTGCCGTTCACATTAACCTACTTTTTCTTTCGTCTTTCTCGGATCACTGTTTCAGGCTTGAGGGAATCATGGGCTGGATTTGACATTGTTTGCCTTGATAAATTTTCTGGTGTTTTGAGTTATCCAGGATCAATGTAGTGGAGGAACCTGTGGTCAGACTCAGAGTTTCCCCACAACACATAATGTATGTATTGACCTCAAGTGCGGAATTTGGTTCGCTCATGTTTGTGCTTTTGTGACTAAAAGCGGCATCAATACATGTCGCGACATGGTCAATTTGAGTAGCTATTAGGACCCTAATATTCATTAAGGAAAGAAAAGACTAACACGAAATGTCTACTGATCAGGAAACAGAACGGGGTAGATCCTGCTGCAGGAGCCGATGTATAGTTAGGCATGCTGTGTTTGCTGTGGCAAATAATAGGCAATAATATGCTAGGTGAATCAATGACCTCTGAAATTACTTTGAATTCGACTGTAACCATGAATAATTCAATAATTAAAAACAACATTGAGGTGGTCAGTGTTGACATTGAGTCTGAATATCACATACAAAATCATGTTGGGGGCGGCGTCGCGCAGAAGGTAGTGCAATCGTCCTTAGAACCGAACCTTCCTGGTTCAATTCCCTGCTTCTCCTCGTGTGTCGAAGTGTTGTTGAGCAAGACACTGAACCCCTAAATGCTCCCCTGTCGCTGCTCGACGGCAGCCAACTGCTCATGGTTCATCCATGATGGGTTAAATGCAGAGAACGAATTTCCCCGCGAGGGATTGATAAAGTATACATTATGTTATTAATAGTACGGCGAGCATTGTGTTGGTATTTGCTCTATTTTTAATGTGATTCCTAGCATGACCCCTCAAGTTGTTGGGAGATGTTTATCTGTTTCCCAAATCAAGACTGCTCTTGAAAGTGCAATGGTCATGAAATTTGAGCTCCACCATGGTTTAAAACATTACCGTGCATTCGTAGATTTGATATTCTACTTAATATCAGGTAATGTACGTTCACTGAAGCCAAATCCTAACTACCAGACACTTCTGACTGCATAATTTATGAGTGTGTGAGGGCAGTGGCTGTCTTTTTCTGTGAATAGCTTGCATGTTCCTACTGTTTTGAATTGCTTTTCTCCCAATGCTTCCACAAAGACAATAAATAAACAGCTAAATAAATTAATGAATTGTGATTAAACAGTATCTTGTTCACCCATGAAAATGTATGTGGATGGCTGCCTGTTTCTATCACAGCCCTGTGATTGAATAGTGACCTCTTATTGGTGCTTCTCCAATCCAATATGAGTCTGGATTGGCTTAGCACCCCGACACCCTTCAGATGATAAGTACCACAGCTAATGGATGATTGGAGCTCTACACCGGTAAGAGACGGACATATTTTTCTGCCGGTCCAAAGGAAGGGACTGTGATAATATGCACAGTTGAAATCACAATGACAAAGCCGCTACTTAATACTCGGGTTGTCTCCAGTTTGGAAAGGCCTGTAGGTTTCAGTCCAAATAAACCCACTGAGCCAGTTCCGTCAAAAACTGCAAGTAATCCTGAATCACAGGTTACCTTGTGTGTTTGTGCCCGTGGGGCAGCTCCTGAAGGGAGAGACAGATAAACACATTGACCAAGAATGCAGCGACAACCACTATCTCTCTCATTTTCTATTGTTTGTACGTGGAGGCAGGAGAAGGAACAGTTGAAGCCTGATCAGTGCGAATCGTGTCAGGGCATTGTTTGCAAAATAAGCTTGACCCTTGAATGTGGAAGGATAATGCTTTTGCTCATAGGCACATGCACATACGAGAAACTAAACAACAATCACACAGACATTTCCGATGAGCAGCTATCATGAATGGTGCAAGGAGATCCGCTTGCATTTTTTTTTTCCCCCACACATTGTGATGAAGGTTGCGTTTCTTTTTTCATTACGATCTACACTTGGGGTCAGGCTAGCCTCATTTCTCAAACGCTTTTTTTCCCGTGTGTCATTAAACCTTTCTCCCATAGCAATGGGAAACATTAAAGCATATAGATCATTCCCTCTCCCTCCATCCTAATGATTGAAGCACCATTAGTGTTGTGCAAATTACTTTCCTTTTCCATCTTAATGGTCTAAGTGAGAATTGACCTGTGAGAGTGAATTAGGTTAGCACATCAATTAAACAAAGTAACACCAAAACATTTCACTCGTTTTTGCTTCATTTTACTGATTGAGGTATAAAAAAAAAACCAAAAACACACAAAACGGGGGGTTATTTGGTGACAAATGCGAGCAATGTTATTTAAACTTTCTCGCAATTGCCCTGTTATCAAATGTGCCCACATGACTCTCCAACAGCCTGGATGGCTGACAGGCTTTTACGGATTGTGTAAAATTTTTGAGTGCACATATGAAAACAAATTATTGCTGCGAAGCCAGCTCGAGAAGATAGTCAAACACAGTTAACATGATGTGAAAAAGCCATCAACTTGGATTCTTCAATCAAGACCATAAATGGTGGTTCAATCTCCTGACGTCTTTGTTTGTAAAATTATGGAAGACATAAGCTATTAGATCTAATTTTGGAAATGAGCATAGAGAGTTGTTGCTTTGAAAAGCACTGCAGACAGTTGTTTTTTTTCATAGAGGAATCTTCTGTTCACTGGTCAATGTAGAAATGACAAACTTCATGTTTTCTCTTGACTGAAAGAGAAACAACAAAGCCTATGCATTGTCTTAACAATTAGAGAGCTTTAAGGTTCAGATTTAAATAGGTTTATTTTGAAAAAAAGAATAAAAATTAAGTTCTGCGTTGTCTTGTGACAAGAGTTTGTCCCTCGATAGGCGGCACAACCTTCAGCCGAACTGTCTTCTCTGATCTCTGATAGGGCTCCATATCATGCATCAGTTTGAAACTGTATCTGTAGCATCAAGATACTGTGACTGTACCAGGTGCCTGCATCTTTTTTTTTTTTTTTTTTTTTTTTTTTTTTTTTTCATGGCCGGGCAAAAAAAGGACACTT